>VYZT01022192.1:784-41703 GCA_013400735.1 Pomatostomus ruficeps
CCGAAGAGGAATTAGACGAAGAAGAAGGAATAGTATATAGTTATGTAAAGAAGAATAATTAGACAATAGGAATAATTAGGACAAGAAGAGTTAGGATAAGAAGTAGTAGTAGCAGTAAATAAGAATAAAAGTAAGAATAAGACAAATAAAATAAATATTTGGCTATCAGGAATACAAGAGTGTTCTTTCAGTGTCTTGATGTTCTATGAATCTAGTTACTACCTGTTAATTCCCTTTCTCTTTTTGACTTTTCAAAAGCTAATGCTGCACAAAAAAGTGAGCTGTGGAAACCCAAAGCAAAGTCAGATGAAAAAAAGAGAGTAATAGTCATTAAAAAGAAGAAGGGGAATAAGAACAAGCATAGGAAGACTAAGATGAGGAAGAAGAAACAGTAAATTCTAAGAAAAAGAAGAATATTATCAAATGAAAATACACATCCACACATCCTCTAGAACCCCATAATGCAGGGAAGGACCTCAAAAATCATCTACTCCCAGCTCGCAGCTGAGGGACTCAGAAAATCTAAACACCAGCAGAACACCCACAGGGTGCATTTGTAATTTTTGCTACAAATGGCAGCACTGAAAATGACAGGTAATGACAGCCTCCTAATCACCCCAATCCCTTCTCTATTTTTAACTTTCTCTGAAATAACCAAAATAGCTTTAAAATTCCTTCATCTGTGTCAATCACAGCTCTTTCGAGAGCAGACTCGGGAACAGAGCACAACATTAGCATGTTGTTAATCAGCTATGCCGTGCTGTCCATTTTTCCTTACTAAATTACAGATATTGGGAATAACCAGGTGTCCTGAGGAATTTTTCCTGCAGCAAGTTATTTTCCTATCACGTTCCATCTGGAATTTTACTACTTATTAAAAGACCAACATAAATACAGTACAGCGCCTTGCAATTACTCCCCCTTATGTTAATAAACCTCAAAATCTTCCCGTTTTTACCAACAGGAAAAACCCTGTGTCATCCTTTCAGAGATTAACATATTTAGGGTTTGGACACGTCCTCTGCAGGGCTAAGCAGGAAAACAGCTGAAGCTCCAGCCGATCCCTAATAAACTTTTGCCTTCTGGCTATCAGGAATACAAGAGTGTTATTTCAGTGTCTTGGTGTTTTATGAATCCAGTTATTACCTATTAATTCCCTTTCTCTTTTTGGCTTTTCAAAAGCTGATGCTGCACAGAAAAGCGAGCTGGGCAATTAGGGCTGGACTGCTCCATCTGCTTCACAGAGAATTTTTATTTGACCCCAGGAATGCTGGTTGCTCAAGCAGACTAAACAACTTTGATTCATTTCAGCGTGTGAGGATTGGGGTGTGCAGCTCCAGGCCGGGCTGGCAGGGCTGAACAGCAATTCCCAAACGGCGCTGGAGTCATGGTCCCCTCAGCATTCCCTGCTCCGCCGGGCCCCAGCCTGCCGGGAATCAGGCTCAGCAGGGAAAACACAAACTCTGAGTATCCCAGCATTGCTGAACAAGACTGAGTGATCACAGTGTGTGATTCCAAAGCCCCGTCTCAGGCTCCCATCTGGGCTAAACGCTGGATTTTGGGTTAGGAGCCTGACCCAGCTCTCTGATAACTATCAGCACCCGGCTGCTCCCGGGGTCTAGGGGAGCGCAGAGCCACAGAGAAACCTGCACCGATCTGTTTGCCTCGAGACAAAACTTATTTTCTTCTGCACACCCGAGTTCCTTTCATGCCACCTGGTTCAGATAAGCTGCTCAGGTTTGCCTGGTGCGATCTGAGCAGCTGCTCCCCGAAGATGAAGGGACAAGGGCAGGAATAGTTAATAACTCTCTAACTGGAAACACGGCTGAATCATTCCTTTCCCTCTCCACAGATTGCGTAAAACCTCCTCAGCGTTTGAACCGAACCAACCTTTTAACTGGAAATAGCAACCCTCGGCGGGATTTTCCTGTCCTGGCACCGGTTTCTCTCACAAGTGTCCACCTGGCTTCTAGCCAGAGGTATAAACAGCATTTATTAAAGCCAAATTTTGAGATAGGGGAAGATGTGGGTGGAAAATTCAAGACAAGAACCGAACTCTGAGGAGGTTTATACCTACGGAGCACCAGGGTCATCTCTTTGCCCTAATTCGCATTATTTCCTATCCTGCCTGTGACTTTAACACTCATTCTCAACACTAAAAAACTGATCTCTGTTGGTTTTTATAGCTGAAACTGTTCTGGCTGTCTCTGCAGAGCCTGCAGTCTCAGCCAGGGCACCTGATTTCTGAAATTCCACCTCATGGATTCACAGGCACTCCCCACTCCAGTTGCTCCATCTTTTCTTACAGAGCAAGAAAATAAGAAAAAAAAAAATCCAGGTGGATTAATGCCAAATTATGCTGGCATTTTACAGAAAGCATGAAAGACAACAAAACTGACAATTTTCTAAAGCAAAAGCACTATTACAGTCACAATAACACCTATCAAGGAAAAATCTGTTCCCTAAAGTCAGGAATAAATTTTAATATAAAGTCCCATCAGCTCAAGGTGGTACCAATTAATCAAAACAATTCGCTTGCAGATTCTTCACAGTCACTGTTTTTTAAATGGTAATTCTTGCCTTACTTGCTATTCCAGTGTTGGCACAAAGGAGGTTTAAGCTGATTTCCATCCAATCTTAAAAAACAAATCATAACTGTAGTTTAAAATAGTTGGGATTGTTTACTCCTCTCGGTTCTACGTGCCAATTCAAATACTGAAAAAATGATCAAAAAACAGCACTCCTGCCAAAACGAACACCTCAGCAATGCCGGAGTCACAGAGCACAGCACGGAGCAATAGGAAAATCTCTGATTTTTACAATTAGCAAACTCCGAGTGTGTGCCGGATTCACATGCCCACACACAGCCCAAGTGTGCACCTTAATAAAATTAAATACTCATTAACTGTGAGCAGTCCTGGGTATTTCTGTGAAGATGTTGAGTTGCTAATTGAATTTGAAGCACAACAGATGCGTAGTGCTCCATCCAAATGCTGCTTTTCCTATAAATTAAGTATATATATATATATATATATTTGTGTGGATACATATAAACACTCTTCAGCTACCAACGTAACTAAAAAATATCAGCCAAAGATTTTCTGCTTCCCCAGACTTGAGAACTCAAGCCATGAGCTACAAACCTCAGCAATTCCAGAGAGGAAACACTGCAGTGATGCCACAGGAAACACCAATTCTGATTAAAACAGGTGAATTGTAATGACAGCTTTTTTAAAAGTTGACAGATATTTTTGGGCACGGCTTCTGCACAAAAATGCTCTTCCATGAGAGTCTGCCAGCTACTACAGAGCTCCTCAGGGTTGAAAGTGTTACTGCAGGCTGTGCTGGGCCAGCAGGGCAGGGGTCAGCAGTAAATTCCTGCCATCAGCAGCCGGGAGATAAGGGTTGGGAAAAGAAGAAAGAAAACAAACCCAACAAACCCCAAAGCCCCGCTGGCCACTCTCCCGAGAGTCAGAGACCTGGTAAAATGTCACCTTTGTCTTCCCTGATGCCAAACTCCTGATGGGAGCTCCAGAACAAGGCACGGAGTGGAAAAGAAGAACTGACCAAACCTAAACCACAAAACTTCCCTTGGACTGCGTTTGCGGAGCGTTTTGCAGTTTTGCTCTCAGAAAGTCAGGCAAGTTTCATGAAGCTGCCGTGGGATTTAAATGGAAGATTTCAGGTGTGATTTTTACCCTCTGTCCCCGAAGGCCGGTGCCTGCGCTTGGAATCGAGCATTCCTGTCAAACGCTGCTCCGCAGCACCCGGGCGGGACCGCAGCGCGGCCACGTGCAGCTGGCAGGGACAGGACGCTCAGACCCACCTGGCGACGCTGCTGGCAGCCCTTGTGCTCTGCAAGAACTCTCCTACCCACTTCAGCCTTCAATATGAAACATTAGGCACAAAAAAAATGTTGCAGATATTACAAAGGCCGTCTCTGGCAATTTCTGTTTGGCAGAGGTTTGTGCAGGGCCTTCATCCTGGCCATTGCTGAGCAATCCTCCTCCTGCAGCCCTCGAGCGACAGGAATTTCATCTGGGGTCACCGCTGTTCACAGCGAGCGAGTCGGCTGTCACAGACCTGACAGGGAATGAGGGCAGGACGCAGCAAGTTTCACACAAAAGGCACTAAGAGCTCGCAACAGAAGAAGCCACATAGGGCAAGGAGACAGGTTTGCTTTATGGAATTTGCAACGAAAATTCAGATTTAAGCACTGCAAAATCAGCTTTAAAATCACAAGGCTTCAACAGATGCTCATTTAATGAACTAACAGCAAACTGAGCCCCTTTCACACCTTCAGGTGTCTGTTTGGTCATCACACAGGCTCATCCTCACCATCATCCCCTGGATGAGCACAGCCACGCTGCAGCTTCCTGAAAATGTCATCCAATTGCTTCCTGCCCAATTCCAGATAATTTCCCACAGCACAGGAAGGGAAGCTTTGTCCAGGTGAACCCAACTCTGCCCGCGGTTACAGGTGTTGTCACTGAGTTACAGAATCCTGGAATGGGTTGTGGGGACCGTAAATCCCACTCAGTGCCACCCCTGCCATGGCAGGGACACCTCCCACTGTCCCAGGTGCTCCCAGCCCCGTCCAGCCCGGCCTGGGACACTCCCAGGGATCCAGGGGCAGCCCCAGCCGCTCTGGACAAAGCACAAGGAAAGCGCTTGTGCTCCTCCACAGATCGGAGTCAGCCCCAGTGGCAATAAAACCCATAAGGACGCACTTAAAAACATCAGAGATGCTCCTCGTGCTTTTATAGGTGCAGGAGATCAAACGCTACATGGAAACAGTCGGGACTTCAATGCCTTGGGAAAGGCCTTTCATGAGCGTCAGGCAAGAGGACAGAAATGAGAAAATACCTTCAGCCCAGTCCAAGTGGCCTCATTCACTGCAGCTATAGTAACCATCTGCTTTTGGTTGCCTCTGTGCTCTCACAATACTGTCCAGAATTACCACGCGCAGAGAAAGTGAACACAGAGGGGAAAAAAAAAAGGATTATTTACAGCAGTTCCACAGCCCTGCTTTTACTCCGATGCTCTGTTCAAATATTCTGGTTGGTTCAAGGGCTTGGTAAAACTGCCTTTTGTAGACTGAGCACAAAAAACAAACAGGAGGCAAACGCAGCGTTTCCCCCTCAGCCAGAACGCAGGGAGGCTGCAGTGGTTAAGCAGAGTTAATTACCAAGTACACAGCTGCTCCTACCTGGCAGAAAGCAAAGGGAAAAAAAAATCCTGTGAGTCATCAAATGCAGTTCCTAAATGGGGAAAAGCCTTACAAAAATAAACTTCTACGAAGAAGGGACCGGCTTCAGAGGAAAAAAAAGCGATGCAGATAAAAAGATCATTATTTCAGAACAAAAAAACTATTTCCAGTTTGAAAGGAAGAAAAGTTTTTTTGGCAAGGCAACTACTAAATATGTCATCTAGTTAAAAACAGCTTCTCTTCTTGTGGTTTGCTGGGGCAGAATGAGCGAAGAGATCTTCTACCAGATTCTTTTTTTGTATCAAATGCTGAGAGGGGGTGGGAAGGAGTCATTTCTAACCCAATTTAGAACAACTTTATTCCCCTGTGTGATCATCAGCACTTCTTCCCTCCACCTTCAGCACACACGGAGCTCCAGATATTCTCTGAGAGTTCAGGGCGAGTTTTCTGTCCTGCTTTAAACAGGAAGGATCGTCCTGACTTCCCGGGTTTGCAGACGCACAGGGATACAAATCCACAACTGTTTATGCTCTGGCAGAATTTCTGTTTTGCAGAGCCCTCAGTTGCGTAATTTCTCATCTATTTTAGACAACAGCAAACTAGACTCTAAATTATTAGTAGCAAAACAAGAGGATTTGTAGTAAAAACATTGTTTGAAATTTTTATTCTCCAGTTTTGTCACGAACTTTAGAGTTTCCCCGAGTTCTTTTGGGAGCCCTTTCTTGCACTCTCGCATGGTTGCTGCTGAAATTGTATTACACTGGCCATTAAATTCGAAGGTATTTAAATTTAAAAATGAAATTTAAAGCGGGAGGAGCTGAGAACTCCAAACCAGGTGTGAGGTGCTGGTTTGGGAGCTTTCTGTGGGTTGGGTTTTCCGTGGGTGTCCGGATGGATGGGATCTGACCCCCTGGACTCACACACCGAACGAGCCCTGACTGACACACAGCAGCTCCTGCTGCCCTCACCAAACTCAGGAAGCCAAAACTGCATTTCCTTCCATTTTCCAAACAGATTTTTTGATCCAAAGTCCAAACCTTTTCATTAAAATTTAAAATTAAATTAAATTTCTGAGGAGAAATGCACCAGCTTCACAACCTGATCCCATGAGCTGCTCCGTTATAAACTATTAAAATACCCCGATCTTACAAGTCCTTTCCAACCTGAATGATTGGGTGACTCCATGAAACACATTTCAAATAAAGCTGTGGAGTATTCTGAAACAAAATCCCGTTCCAATTACCCTCCGAAACGTGTTGGAAATGCCAGGGGAAAGTCTCCTTTCTGCCCAAAGCACCAGATCCCCTTTCAGCTGCCCCAAGGTTCAGCTGCCTTCTGCTCCCACCTCTCTTTCCTCCCAATAACAGGTACCAGGACTTTGCTTCAGGTTCATTTCAGAAGGAAATAATTAGATGTACAATTAACATTCCAGAGCATTTCTTGTGTAACGTTTTCCCATTGCTAATGATTTACCCAGGGACCAGGCACAGGAACCCACCCGGGGTGAGCGTGCACGGACAAACACCCAGGGGCGCTGGAAATGCAGCATTTCAAGAGAAAAAGGCCGTGTGTTACAGGGAGAACGACAACTTCCCAACCTCCTTTCAGCCTGGCCTTTAATTTCCAAATCTTGCATTTCCAAACAAAGTTGGCTGACCTGTAATAGGTTTCCTTTTGATATTTTCTTCTCTTGATGTCTGGGTGGGTTATCAGCAAAAACCAAGTTTCTTTTTTCCTTACTCAAAAAGTATTTGAGCGCACAGCGTCTCGCCAGAACAGAATTCCCAGAGCAGACAGCAGGAGACTGACACTTGCAGAAGAAAAAAAAACAAACACAAACTGCAACAGAACAAGCAAAGAAGAAAAGAAATATAATCACACCCCCCATTAGCGAGCACTGCTGTTTGATACAAATAATTATTTATGCTCAATTGCAGTGTAATTCTCCCCTCAGCTCCCCTGCATTTCACGAGGTTTCCTTAGCAGGTTTAATCAAATTTTCCAGGATCTTGTTGGATATTTCAGTAATGCCATGCCCGCTTCATTTGCACAAAAGGAAGGGCCTGGATTAAGGTTTGCTCTGATTCGTGGGTTGGGCAGGGAGTAATTAGATTTGCCGTGTTGTGGAGGAGAGGATCAACACGCTGCTCAGTTCTCATCTCAACCCAAGGCTGCCCCCCTGCACTTTCTACCCTCCAGAAAGTTTTTTCCGAGGGGAGATGACTTAAATGAAACAAGGGATGGAGGGACAGGACTTCCCACTGCCACAGGGCAGGGATGGATGGGATATTGGGAAGGAATTTTAAAGAGATAAATAAGTCAAATTAACCTGCTGTGCCCCTCTTGCAACCCAGAGAGGTCAGAAATTATCACCCCTGACCCTAGAGCAGTTATCATGACTAAAACAACAGAACTTGGCTCCAAACTTATCTTTTTTCCATCCTGTTCTTGGTATGTGCTGCTACACAAACAGAAGGGAAATAAAGATGGCATCACCTCCTGGATTGTGTACACAGAGAGAGCTGGAAAAAAGGAGTTTATACCCTGCAGGATCAGGTAAGGAATGGTGACACAGCCTGGAACCGAGAATACACCGATCACGCTCTACAATAAAAAGAAAATTTGATGCGTATTGTAGGTTAATACCCACCAGATTGTTCACAAAATACAGTGTCTGGAGACATCTTGTTCACAGCGTTTAATATTGAAAAAGAGCCACACAAAATAAATCGAAAAGCCTGGTTATCTCGATCCTCTAAATCCACTCCCAGGGCAGAGCTGTGGAGAGCGTTTGTACAGGGTTTGAGCTCGGGAAGGTTTCCACACTCACCCTGCTTTCTACTTCCTGAAAATGTTTATTTAAGTTGCTATTTTCCATTCCTGTTGTGACTCCTGTCACTTGAAACACCACAGAAACAGCCACAAAGTGCCAGTACAAAGGCAGAAAAACAACGAGACAAAGCTCACAAAGAACAAAGCCTATTTTGAAATCTGAAGACACCTGTACAAATACTTCTTTTTTTTTTGAAGAAAAATAACCCGAAACTTTTTCAAGTGAAAAATAACCCCTCCAAAAACATATAAATTCAAGTGAAACAGTCGAGATAAAAACAAGGAAGTTCAAATGCACTTTTACTGGATAATAAAAGAATTGGTTTGTTTGCTATCTACAGTGATTTTTTCCTAAGAAAACATTCACCAGAAGACAAATATTTAATATTACTCAAAAGCAACAGTGCCTGTTTAAAGCTGTTCTGTAAGACCAACAGCTCTGCGGCGCAGGCAGTGTTTATAACAAAAACGTGCTTTTTATATCAGCCAGTTTGTGCTAACTCGGCAACATTTCCAGCTCGGTACACTCTGTACCGCCGGGGCCTGCCAGCAGCCCCGCTCTCCGCGAGCCTTTTCCCATTCGTTAACTGTTTCTTCCAAAAGAAAGGAACTCAGCACCGTGTTTCGAAATCCTCTTCTCCCAGCCTTGCACCGAGAGATTCATTTGCCTAACAAATACCCAGGGCAGCGCTAATGTAAATAGAATAACAGCAAAATCATTTCAGCTATGCGAGTCGCAGAGTCCTGCGGTCGGGTTTGGAACCAGGACAGCACAAAGCCAAGGCTGAACCGGAGAGGAGCCCGAGAGGCACTGAGGGTTTCTTATCTTCTCCCAACTCTGTTCCAGATAACACCCAAAAAAGCCCCTTCACGTTTGGATTCTGTGGTGGTGGCCGGTTTTATTTAATAAATATTGATAAATGCTAAAATGTTTATTAACTCGGAGAGAAGGGTGGTTGATGTTCCAGCTGGATGGATGGGCCGGGAGTACAGGCAGCCCCTCAGACAACCAGAGGGGAAAATGCCCGGAATCAGGGAGGCAATGTGCATCCCCAGCCAGCACCCCCAGCCTGCAGCGGCTGCACCTCCTCACACCCCCGAGCTGGGCTGGAACAGGGGACTCCCAGCGTTCGGGGGGTTTGCAGCCATTTGGCCGCTGCCCTGACCCTGCAGAGGAGGAACTCGGCCCCGGCCAGCCCAGCCCCACGTGCTGAACACCGAGGGCAGCGTGCAGCACACCCTGGGCAATCACCAATCTCATCACTCTGCCACTTCTTTTGGCAGCGATGAAACACTGACCTCTGAAAAACGGAATCCGCTCCCACAACAATCTGATGGAGTGATTTCAGGTTGTGATGGCTGTGCCGCCACCTCCTTTGTGTCTCACCCTCGTGGACGCTGCACAGCGCAGTCAATTCTCTGCACAGCTCCCATTAAATAAACGATCATTACATAAACAGCCCCATTTTCACGGCACATATGGTTTGGAGAACTCCCTTTATCCACCGGGCAGCTGCAGCGCTGAACAGAAGCTACGGCCAGAGGTGTGGGACACGGCAGAAAGTTCTGTGGATCCCAAGTTCCTGTGTGTTTTTATCTGGTTGCAGAATGTCATATTTCTGACACACGATGGGGATTTGCATCTGCAAATGCTCAGCATGTCACGGTGACAGACTGGGGCCATGCTGCCTGAGTGTTTTGTTAACGTTGACAACAACCACAGCCAATAAAACTCTGGGAGTCTTTGTACTCCAAATGCACTCTGTATTCTTTTCTAATATATTTGTACAAAATATCTTCACTTCTTCCATTTTCCTCAAGCACTGTATACTCAAAGGCTTTAAAAAGCTACAGTTCATGGGATTTCAGGGTTGTAGTTCCTTTTGTTCTTTTTCCTTTTCATTTATTTATTTATAATCTCATCCCAGATGTGGCATCAAATGCACACAGCGGGATATCCTTAAGCGTTACTTTGTGGAGTTCTTTGTGTCACCATCCAACATTCCTCATCACGTGAGGATTAGCGGGAAGACTTGGCTGGGAGTAGTGTGAGCAACGAGAGGGGATCTGCTGCTTTTAAACATTTCCACAGCAGCTCTCTCTCCTTTTCCTGATTTCCCCACTCCCAGAATACAGAAACGAGGTGGAGCAATAACCAGAATTCCCTTCCACTCACCATCTGCACCGCCTGCTTGCTCAGCATAGCACCTAAAGGCAATCCTGGCCCAGGACTCCCTCCTGCTCCTCCATCCCACATCCTGGACACACAGCCTGGGTAACTTCACACCTTCGTGGGTGCCTGGGGGAAATGCTGGACACAAAAGCTGTGGCTGGGGCAGCTCCCAGTTCCTGGTTCCAGTCGGATCTGCAGCTCCAGATCCCAAAGCAAGAGCAGCCACTGGGGTGGTTTGCAAAGCACTGCCCCAGGCAGATCGGAGAGTTCAGCACTCCCCCAGAACCTGCCCACCGCACGAGGACACCAACAATTCCGTGTGTAACACACACAAACGAGGTGGCCTGGACTGATTATTGCCCCCCCAGGCCCTGGGAGTTGTGCATTTCCATCACAGGTCACCGTTCTTAAACCAAGACCACTTAACATTGCAAAGCACCCCCTGAAAGCCTCTGACAAACTGTACAGGTGACAAGGAAAGTCATTTTTAGGATGCAGCAATTCATTCCTCGTCCTGACAGGTTAATTCAAATGGCTACCTGGGATTAAGTGGCCGCGAGCCCGAAAAATCAGAACCTGCTTTGTTAAGTGTAAAAGGGAAACTCCAGAGAAGAAGTGGATCTGCTGACAGCACAACTTCAAGCCAGAAGAGGAATGACAAATTTTGCCTCTGACACATATGGATTAACAGGAAAACAAATTAACAGCAGCCTGTTCTCGCATGAAATTATGAGACAGCACAATAGCGTAAAAGTCAGCTTATATGCAGAGCTCTTAAAACTGAATTAATAGAGAACTATTGCGTAGTTACTGCTGGTTATAATTTTGAATACATTAAAACCTCTACTTCCCCAGACCAATATTTAAAATAAACAAGAAGCAGCGAGCAGGCACAGCCACTTCATTAAAGTGATTACATAAACTCTCGAACCAAGACTTAATTTGAATTAATAGTAAAGATAAAATTGAATGCATAAACACGCCGTGCAGAAAGAATGAAGTTCTAAAAAGAATGAAGTGGGTTGATGATATCACACAGCAAACACCTGATGAATCCATTAAACACAAAGGGCTGCAGATGCCACGATACACAGTGAGCAGTTCCTGCTTAAAAATCAGATGGATGTCAAACTCACAAAAAACCAGGGAGTCCGAACAGCTGCAGGACACAGGCAGAGGTGTTGCAGAGCAGCAGCAAAATTTGTATTTGAATTTAGGACTGATACAGCTGAAGTGCCAATACCTGACACGATTGGTTTCAATGGAGTTATTGCAGGGTTTGGGAGAAATTCTGCTCAAAAGTGCCAGGACTGCTCCCTCAAACTGCCCTGAAACTGAGACCCACCTTCCCCAGGGATTGCTCCTCAAACTGCCCTGTGCCTGATCCACTTCCCCAGGGATTGCTCCTCAAACTGCCCTGTGCCTGATCCACGTTCCCCCAGGCTCATTCCCAAGGGGAGACCCTGAGCCCATCACTCACACAAACCACTCTCTGGCCTTACTCACCTCGGGAGGGCAGCTAAATATAAATATCTGCACCAAGACGTGAAATCTGCAGAGCCATCAAAGCACTTTTGCTGGAACACGAGAGCCGACAATTTATAGGCTCTTGGGTTGTGCCTGCTTTTATCAGGCTGGTTAGTCGAAAGCAAATGCACACGTAATTACTTAATCCCATTAAAACAAAGACAAATGACAGGGCAGAATCCCGAGCTCAGCAGTTTGAGCGCTGGAAGGTTCCGAGCTCGGCCGGTGATGAATCACGGAGCCTTCTCGGTGAGCTCCTTCCACACACGGCCCCTCTCGTTGTGGCTCCATCAGCACCACGGCTCTGCTGTCCTGGTGTCCCAGCCAGCTCCAGAAAATGGGATCTGGGACAAGGAAGAGCTTCCAGAATTCCCAATGTACCCCTAATCCAAGGTCTCCACTTTTTCAGTGAAGTGATTGCACGCCCATTAAACAAAGCAAGTAAATTCACAAGAAACTATTAAAAAACCTCAGTTGCTTCTTCCAGCACTGGAGGAGCACGAGCAGGAATCCTAAAGAGGCAGCAAGGGGCGATTTGGGGTTGGTGTTTAACATTTTGAGTTTCAGAAACTTACAGAAACTCCTAGTCAGTGCATTAATGACAAAATGTAACCTGTAGTACTGTAGTACCTGAGGAGGGAAAATAAAGCAAATTAACGTTTCCCTAGGGGATTTATAACATAGGTCTGCTGGCGTGTTTACTACTCAGGAATAAATAAATAAATACATTAAACAATTGCAAAAACTCACTGAAGAACCAAAGACTGAACTTCTGTAAATTCACATTAAACACAAAAGTCAATTCTTAAGGCAGTAATGATTTTTTTTAGATACATTTAGTGTCTTTCTAAGCTCCAGGACCTTTTGTCTCTGCTGTTCCCACACAATAATCTGAGCCCTTTTTGAAGCTGGGAGCAGCACCACCAGCAGAGAAGCAGCAGCAGCGATGGTGACGCCACTTCAGGACACCCCCGTTCCAGTGAAGGATTTAATTTATTTTAGTGTGGTGCAGCAATGGAAATCCTACTTCGCTTTGTACAGAAAGTCCAAATTAGATTCCCAGCTGAGGGCTGTTAGGGATGGCGAGGGAATCCTTAATTCCTTGTAAAGTATTCAAACTATAATGCCGGTACAAAATAAAAACAAAAATAAAATGTTATCCTTCAATAACCTGAAAGCAAACCTATAAAGCTTCTGTCAGGAACACAGATTCCTCCTGACCAGCAGCCGTTTGAAGTGGCAGAACTCTCGGGAATCTCTCAGAAAGGGCAGAGTTGTCAGTCAAACACTTCACCTATCCCAGCCTCACGTCCATCCCTTGAGCAGAGCAGGGGACAGCACTCAAATCCAGGAGCCAAATTTGCTTTACAGCCACACTGCTCGTTACCATAATGTCAGAAATCCCAACCTTTTCCTACAGAACAGACCCAAAAAATGACAGGGGAGACAAACCCCACACGCTTCCCCCTCACCTGCCCTAGAGAACACATTCCAGGGAACTTTATTGACAGACGTAGCAAAGTATTGCATAAAATAAATTTTATCCAACTCCAAAGGGACCAAGAGATTTTCCTTCCAGCTGCCCAGCACCATAAACCCATCCGACTCCAGGCCCTGGACACAGTAACACTGTCCACACTTCCCATCTCTTTAGAGAGCTTTAAAGAATAACCAGGAAATTCCTAAAGCCATTCCAATAAAAAAAATCCTGCGCCATGATCCTTTCATCACCTACGACGGGAAGTTTCCCTCGGTGGGAAAGGTGTTCTATTACTCGTGTTTCAGAAGCAACCAGTATGTCACGGAACGACCACAAAAGAGAAACGTTTTATTGAAAATCTGATACTTATTTCCTGCTTAGGAACCGCCACACCTGCCACCTTCTGCTCTTCCTCCTAAGGCCAAGTTTATCAATATAAGCGCTTTAATCTGGGAAATCCACACTTCAGTTTCTGCAGGAATGGGAGGTGTTACCTTTGCTTGGTTATTTGTATGATCCAGCCATTAATTTGTTATAGAAATTGGAAGCATTTCAGTTTGAACCCTCCTGCTCACTGAGTATTCCAAAGCAATAAATGATCCATGATTTGGGGAGGAGAGGGAGAGGAGGATCAGGGCTGTGAAGGCTGGGCAGGAATGGCTGCGGGACAGCCCGGGAACACCGGAGGTGGCTGTGCCAGGGCCCAGCCCAGCCCTGGGCTCGTGCCAAGGCAGCTCGGGGAGCTCCCAGCCCTCAGCACCAGACAGAAACTGAAACTGTGCCCGGCTGCTGGCGCGGAGGGAGCGCAGGGACAGCCCCAGGGCAGCTGTGGGACCGAGGAGCAGCGCAGCCCCTCCTGCCGGAGCCACGCTCAGCTCCAGGGACACAGCCACGGCTGCTCCACAGCAACGAGGGGGCAAAAGCGTTCCCACCTCGCCCTGTGCCCACCTTGCCCTGTGCCCTTCCTCCAGCTTGTACCTTCCCTTCACACTTCTAAACATTTCGGCCTTGGAAAATCAGTTTTACATCATTCCACTGAAAGTTCTACTTCTCATTACGTGAGTGACTGCAGCACACAGGTGCTTGGTTTGTTTTGGATTGTTTTTTTTTAACCAAGAGACCAATATTCAACTAACAGCACAGCTCCAGCCTTTTCTCTTCCTTTGGAACCCCCACTTCCCATGGGCAAAGAGCAGAGGTAAGAATCCACCCTCCTTCCTAACCTATTCCATGGACTACAGCTGTGTTGTTCTCAAAGGTAAGAATCCACCCTCCTTCTTACCCCATCCCCTGCACTACAGCTCCATCGTTCTCCCCTTGCTCCTCCTCCTCATTCCTGCAGGAACAAGGTTGTGTTTGCGTCTCTGGGAAGGCACCCCAGCCTCAGTGCGCTGAGGTTTCAGTGAGCATCCGGAGCAGATCTCAGGATTCCAAAGCTGCCTCCCCAGGCTGTCCTGGATCACCGACACCCCGAGCCCCGGATCCACCTGGGAGCTGCCCCAGGGACACGGTGCCAGCCATCCACGGGATTTGTGCCACGGATTCCAGCCAAACCCCGGGATAAGTGAGTGCAGGTGGATAACGAAGCCCCCTTAAAATGAAACTGGAGTATAAGAATTCTGTAGTGAGATTTATGACCTTTAATAGGAACTTTATAATAAAGTAACTTTCATGTAATGAAAACCATCTCTCCCTGCAGAGGAATGATGTGTTCACATCAGCAGAGCTGTGTTCCGGTGTTTTCTGGTTGAATCCAGCACCGTGTTTGTCACATAAAGTTCATTAATTATTCTAAAAACGGCATGACCAAAATGCAATTGTACGCAATTTTTTAATCATTTTCTTCTGAAGGTGGCATTTCATCTATTTTTAAAGCCTGAATTTTCCAGTAGAGCTTTCCCTGTGTTCTTAGAATTGCTCAGCACATGAAAATACAAACATCAGTAATGAGCCCTATTAATGCAGATTTCACTTCAAGCTAACTTAGATTTACTTCACACAGTTAAGCGAGTTCATTTCACTGGAAAAAGAGATTCCCTAAAGGAAAAAACATCAACTCCTGTGGCTGATATTGCCCAATACATCGCTGAAAAATAAATTCTACTGATTGGATTTTTTTTTTTCATTTCCCGCCCCAAGCAGCACTTTTAAAAATACAGTCTTTTAATGATTGTTTAATTTTCATGTAACTAGAATATAAATCCTTTACGTACTGCTTTGCTGCAGCTGCAGCATAATGTCTGGTTTTTCACGGGAAAAGAACCCAATTACGTGGTTCACCGGATTGCCTGTGGTAACACATCCATTTTATTTACGTTCCGAAGTTGGGCTTGAGTTTGTTCTCAGCACTCGGGTTAATCCCAAGGCCATGGGACACAATTCTCCTGGATTCAGGAGTAACACCTCACTCTGCTGTTACTGGGAGCCCTGCCTTGGGTTTCCAGAGCTTTCCGGGCAGCTCCAGCTCTGTCCCAATTAAATCCTGGATTTGCTGCAAGCCTGGCCTTGCTGCAGCAGTCCTGCCAAAGGATCAATAAATGTCCCTCCAGAAGGGACACCGACTCCTTTTCCCACAAAAACCCCAGAGGAAAACAAGAACTTTTGCACGGCCAACAAAACCTAAAGGTTAATTAGTCAAGATTTCAACTATTTCAGTTGAGCTGAGCTTATATTTGGAAAGCAGAAAGATTATGAGGAAGCACAAGGGAGTCAGTAGAGAATTTCTTGGCTTTGCCTTCCGTCAGTGTCTTTCCTCTAAACTGCTTTCAGAAGGTAATTTGTTGCAATCAACAGGAAAAGCTCCAAATTCCCAGACCTGAACAGAATCAAGATGCAAATTCTCGAGTGATAGAAATAAAATAAAGTAATGAAAAGCATTAGGCTTTTTTACAGATGGCCCTTTGGTAGATTTCTGATTTTTTTAAATAATTTTTTAGCCTTAGATATTGCCAGCTGCAAGCAGAGGGGAAATGCGCGGTGTGAGAATGATCCATGGAATATCCCGAGCTGGAAGGGATCAGGAAAGTCCAGGTCTCGACTGGAATTGGTGATGAATTCACAAGTGCCACATGTACCCATGGGATCCTGCTCTGAGCACTGAGATTCCCTGTTCCTGGACACAAAACCACTGGAGGAAAGAGGAATTAAGGCAAAGCTGAGTGCAATCAGAATTCCAAACAGGACACTCAGTTTTAAAATTTTTTTTTTAAACAACTCCCATCAACCAACTTCCAAGGAAAAAGGAGTTGCAGTGGTGGGAAGAACATTTATTTTTAAAAGAAAAGAAAACAAAATGAAGACATCCCGCCCAGACACAATAAGGCTCTTGTCAACCTCATGTGTATAAAAGGAGTTGGCATTTTCCCATGAAGCAATTCCTTAATCCCAAATGATGGCATAATAACCTCATTTAATATGCCTCCTTGAAAGAAAAAGTTTATTTTGTCTAAGCTGAACTTCAACTGGCAATCACTGGACAGCAATTACCAGTGTCAGATATAAGGGTCACGGAACAATTCCACGAGCTGAGCAAGTAAGAATTCACTTTTCAATCCCATCTTCTTGCCAAAAGAATGGAAAAGTTGAACTTTGTTTCCACCTCTTTGGGAATAATCTATGCCAGGCAATTAAGGAAATGCAAATGACTTATCTTATTGAAAATAATCAAGCCAGAAACAGACTTTTCACTAACTTAATATTCCAACAAAGTCTTGTGTCGTAGGAACCTACTTGTTAATTCCACTCGGCGCTCAAGAACCGGCAATTAACCATTTTCAGATTTCACTTCAAATTATTAATAAGTGGTACTCAGCTGCTTGATATTCATCACTGCTCTTGAAATGGAAAGCCCTCCCCGAGCCTCGCGCTGCCGCTCCTTCATTCCCTGTCCGGGAGCTGCTTCTCCTGCCCCGGCCGCTCTGGCTCCAGCTCCACCGGGCGAGGCAGGAGCTCTGCGTTCCCGAGTTACCCAGGGTGAATAAAGCAGCTCTAACCCACACCCCGCGCTGTCTCCAAAGCCAGGGATCCCAGGAATCACCTCTGCGTGGATCCAAGGAAGCATCCAAGGGGCTGCACTGCAGTTCCAGCAGCTCCCTCCCTCCCTGCTCCATAATCTCACAGGAGAATGGAAAGGCTGAGGAGCGCTCCCATCTGAGCGCCCATTCCACGGCAAGGGGGCTCAGCCTTCATTCCACGCCTTGCTTCCCACACTTGGAATATGTTTGAACAGACAGGAACATCTTTAATTCAGTCATTAACATATCTCACCACACAGAGCTCAGAACACCCTCTGGAACTCCTGACAGAGCTCCCAATTCCTCGCTGTTGCAGAAATAAGGCAGCACCCTGAAAGAACCTTAAATAGACTCAAATCAAAATGAGAAGTAGGTTTTTCACTACTTTATTCTCTTTTACAGTAGCAGAACCAAAAAAATACCATTTTTTCCAATTTTTCAATTTTTATTTTTCTTTCAATCCCTAAGAAATGCTGACAAACACCAACTACTAAACATTTACAGGTTAAACATTGACTTCATTCAGAGAACTTGACTGATAAATGAACCTTTGAAATCTGACAGTTCATAAGGGAACCTCAAGAACCCTTCCTAGCAGGAATAAAACCCCCTAAACTGAGTTCTGGGGCAAGCTGTTCCCCTCAGGAAAGATCCCTAGAAACGGCGCTGGTGTGTTCTAGGTGAAAATCGGCGATTTTCAGGTAAAGACACAACAGCAAGAATGAATTTTGGGGCACAGCCACGTGGGTTAACGTGGGTGCCTTGCTCCCAGCCCATCCTACAGGCAGAGTTTCCCCTCCTCACTTTTATCAGCACCGGGGGATTACGGCTGCACCAGAAGAATTCATAAACAGGAATGAGCCAAAGCTCCAGGTTTTTCCTGTCACAGCTCAAATTTCAGCTTCGTTTTTAAACTTCCCAAGCCCCGAAGATCATGGACAATAATCTTTCAGGAAAGACTTGCCTAATTCGTTCAAGATAATCTATTCTTCCTAAGCATTTCCATCCAAATCCTTTTATTCTACAGGCAATACAGCAGAAAGTGCATTTGGATCTTTTTTCTGGGGAGGCAGCTGCAGAAATTAATGGATCAAGTGCAAAACATGAGATGGAAATCCCAAATCCCTACAAGAACCAGGGAGTTCAGGCACACACGCTACCGAGCTGACAGGAGGATGCAGTTTTACTTAAAGAACTATCAAACACAGAATTTATTTATTTTCGAGCTCCTGTCTCACATCCTGCCAGCTCTCCCGAGCCCACCTCCAGCGCTGTGCTTACACCAAGCCGTGTTCTCACCAGGGGTGCACATCATAATCCCTGCATTACCCCTGGGAATTCCAATCTTCTGCAGCACAGAGGCAGCAGACAAGGCCGAATGTGCCCAGAAATCCAGCACAGAGATCTCAAATGTACAGACACAACTGCCAGAGAATCGCAGAATATTCCCAGTTGAAAGGGACCCACAAGATGAGCAAGTCCAGCCCTTGGGGTTGTGTGAAATGTCAGAGGAAAGGGCTCTTTCAGAAGCAAAGGCGCTGAGGAACAGATCTCCCTGCCCTGTAATCCGTGTGGAACCCACGGGGTCCAGGGCAGGGCTGGGAGAAGAGAGGAAGCCCCAGAGTTGAGTCTCAATTCTCTGTGATGCTCCAGATGGTATTTGGTCACCGAATGCAAATGAGAGCTCTGCAACTCGCAAATCCACAACTTTCCTGTCAAAAACGCGGCCAACAGCCAGACCCTCCCTCCTCTCCCTCCACTTCTCCTGTCGGATGGACAGAAAAGTGGATTTATGGGAAAAGGCACCGTGGCTGCAGCAGCTGCCAAACCTCTGCAGGCAGCAGTGTCATTAAACAGCGTTTACCCTCCAGAAAGCAAAACTTCAACAAACCAAAGCACGCTGAACTTCTCCAGAGTCAGAGAATCGCTCCAGCTTGTCCTCACTCACTGACCCCACCCCAGCCAGCTTTGTCCACCCAGGACAGAGCAAAGATCTTCACCCTCTCGCCCAGTTTCAAACACCACAACAAAATCCAGAGCACCACAGCCGAGGCTGGCAGGGAGAAGAAACGCAGGAGAACGGGCAAGGGACACCCCTGAAGTTCACAGCTGCCTGGCTAATCCCACCACTCCACTGATCGCTAACTGCTCTGCAAATAATTGTTTTTACTTAATCTCCCGTGACAGCATTTAATTACCCGCAGTTTTGGAAAGCCACCACATAAACAACCCTGCTCTTACCTCCCGTTTACAGCCACGAAGCTGTTTTCTCTAGGACTATTTGAAATTCTTTTATTAAAGGCAGATTTGTTGTTTACCAAATACTGAATGTTATAAAGATAAAGGAACCCCCGTAGAGTTCACGAGCAAAAGTTTTTGAAGTGCTTCTGAAAGCAAAGCCTCGGTTTGGACTTTTCATCTGTTTACTGAAAGCAGTGAATATCATACAGCACTACTGGAGTGACTCTGTTATTCAGAAAAAGCAATGATTATAATTTAGACTTGAATTAATAAAACATAATATTTAAAAATTAAATTATTTAAAATATCGTTATCACTAAATTATTTCCATTTCAAAGCACAAGTCCTAGGCAGGAGAAGAGAAATCCCGAACTTCATTCTTGATAAGAATTCGTGATCTTATTAACAGCCATTATTCCGTGAGGTTCCTGCATCTCAGAACCTGTCAGTGTTTGGACAGACTCTGGTGTTCCACCTGGATTTGCAGCATCACGTTCCTGGGGCTCGTGCTCCTGAACGCGTGAACACAACACAACAACAAAGCTCTGGGACTGGAACTCTCAGTCCCAGTGACAACCCCAGCTGCAGGAGCAGCACTTTAACCCAAAGCAGCTCATTTCCTGAGCACGTTATCCCAAAAAAGGATTGGCTTACCCTGGCCCAGCTGACAGGCAGGAAAACTCTGCCTCAGTAATATTCCTGTTTTCCGTTTGTGTGCCCACATGGAAAAGCCCTTTATATTTTCAGGAAGCTGATTTCAGCTATCAAACATTTCAGTATTGTGGCCTGTTTATACAATAAAAAGCAGAATAAACTTGTTCCTTTTGCCTTGGGGCTGCATGAAGTGAACACAAACTGTGTCCTTTGTCCTATCTCAGGGAATCAATGGACATAAATGCCTTGTTTTGGCAGAATTTGAGGCTCAATATTTTGTCAATACTGATGTTTGAACTCTCAAATGTACCGAGCAGAGCCCCACAGCCCTATCAGCAGGAAAATGTACAACACTCACACAATTTACATCACTTTGAACTGGATCTGATAAGTCACTACACGTGTTCCAATGTGCTTTTAATATAGAACAAGGAAATCTCTCCTTGTAGGATTTGCACACGTGACAGCAGACGAGCTTCAGATTTAATTCCACTGAAAAGTTACTGCTCTGAACGCTCCAGCCTGGATGCTGGAACTCCTGGAGTGCTGTGTCCAGTCCAGGAAGGACCTGGAGGGGCTGGAGCGTGGCCAGGGCAGGAATGGAGCTGGGCAGGGGCTGGAGAATCCTGAGGGAGCTGGGCAAGGGGCTCAGCCTGGAGCAAAGGAGGCTCAGGGGGCCCTTCTGGCTCTGCACAACTCCCTGACAGGAGGGGGCAGCCGGGGGAGTCCCAGGGCACAGGGACAGGAGCAGAGGGAACGGCCTCAGGCTGGGCCAGGGGAGCCTCAGGGGGGAATCAGCAGGAATTTCCCCATGGAAGGGGCTGTTAAACACTGGCTCAGGGAGGTCTGGACTCCCCATCCTGGAGGTGTCCAGGGAAGGCCTGGACGTGGCACTCAATGCTCAGGGCAGGGATCAGGCACAGGTTGGACTCAATGCCCATGGAAATCTTTTCCAAACGAAATAATTCCGTGACTCCATAACGTTTTGGAGCAGGCAAACAATGTCACAGCGATGCTCCTCTCTTTGCCCCGCGCATTCACGTGGATTTCCACAGCACCCCTGGAAGCAGCTCCACGCTGCTGTAACCAAGATGTCAGCTATAAACAAGCTCCATCCACTTAAAACAGAAGCATCACCTGCAGCTCCCCTCAAATAAAAAGACACTTAAGTCCCATCTACTGCATTTGAAATATTAAATAAACTATATCTCACTAGAGAAAAGCATGTATTATTGAAGCTTTGCTGGGTAAGTAGAAATATTACCCATTCCCTCATTCCAAACAGGTGCCTCATCAAAAATGGATGGCAGCGGAATGGCTCAGCGCAGCGCTGGCGAGCCGTCTCTTTAATTATCCATGAGCACAGGGCTACCTGCGTGCAGCACACCCCGAGGTGCTCAGGGTGTCTGGGATTGCACGGGCGCTCCTGCCAAATCAACAGCCTGGCAGCCACCAGAGCAGGAAGGCTGGAACGGTGCTCGGAACAGAGAAACAAATGCAAAGAAATGAACAGACCATACCCCAGGCCCAAGCAGGGCAGGGTACAGGTGGGAGATAAGGGACAGCTCAGGCACACCTGATCAATAAAATATTCTGTGTACTTCAAAGAAATTTATCACCAAGTCACCAGAAGGTCTAAAGGCCACAAGGATAAAAAGTTATTGCAAGAAACCGGATCCTGATCCTTATGATTGGCTTGGGGTTTGTTTTTTTTTTTTTTCTTTTAACCACTGTTATTATTCCAGAACTGGTGAACTTCAGTTGTTTTCTTGCAAGACACAAGGTGAAAATGGAGGTGACATTCACACAGCCTAATAAAACACCTTTCAGTTCAGGCAAACTAAGTCTTGTCACAGCAACAATAACCACTGAAAAGAAAATAATACCTAGTGGATATAGTCAAACCCAAACAGGAGCACAACACACAGAGCAGAAATAACTTTTCCATGTTCAGGCTCCACTTTCTGGAGACTGAGGACAATCCCAGGTGCACACAGCCTATAATCACAGAATTATCACCGTTGCCTTTGACCTACCTGCCCCTTCCTGCCTCCTGTCCCACTCACTTGCTGCAACTCGCCCTGGATTGTGCTCAAACCCTGCAGCACACCAAGGAGCAAGGCTGACCTCACCCATTCACCTGACTCCACACCAGAGGTGATTTATGCCATCAACTCCTGCCTCATGCCAGAGCTGGGCTTTATTACTATTATTATTATTATTAGCATCCTTTGAACTAGAATTTACTCTATTTTTGGAGGTTCCACAAAAATCCAAGTCATGATGTTGACTACAGGTCTCCTGAGTTCAAGTTTCACTTCACATTTTATCTGCGCGTCACGCAGGGGAAAAAAAAGTCAAATTTAGAGCTTTTTCTGTTTTCCTGTAGGCCTTAAACCACAAACTACAACAAAATCACAGACGGTAGCAAAGTAAAGACTTCAATAAAGTTGGTTTTTCATTGGAAAAAGTCGAACTAAGGGAGCAGCAAAGGGTGGCTTACTGTGCAGCTCGCGGTGGATGACATCGACCAGGTTGGGCTCGTCCCCCCACCAGAATATCCAGAGCTCCTTGCAGTCGGGTTTGACGTCGCGGCGCCACACGCACAGCAGGTTGGCCTGCAGGCAGCGGATGAAGCTGAGCAGGATGGGATCATCCTGGGCCGGAGCGGAAATGATGGGCCCACAGTCCCCGTGGCCTTCGAAATTGTACCTACGCCATTTGATGCCCGTCAGTTCAGCCTAGGGGAACCAAAGAGAATAGAAGAGTCATTAGAGCACTTCATGTTTCATTTTCATTGGTTAAGTCCTCAATTCAAATTCAAAAATCCTCCTATTCATGTATTTTCCTTTATCCCCTTTCAAGGAAAAAAATTTAGAAACAGCACTGAATAAACCTGGCTTCCACCTGCACCGAGGTTTTCACCACAACCTGACTCACTTCCATTCATTTCCATTCCATTCATTCCCAGCAGCTTCATTCAATTCCTACCCTTGTTGTTATCTTTTTGTCCTCTTGCAAGTTAGAAAGGAAAAAACCAGACAGGGAGAGGGAATGAGGTTTATTCCCCGCAGGATGCCTGGTGGCCCCATGGACTCGGTGTCAGCCCAAAAGGAGGCCACTTGAAAGTCACAAACAAAGCACCACAGGAGGTAAGAAAACCAGTGCCTTACTGGGAAAGGTGAAACAGTTTCATGTCGTGATGTTGCAGGTTTACCAAATGTGCTTTTCATTTTTATTTTGCGCAAATGAACCAAAGCAGAATAAGGAGAGTTGCCACATTGCCAGAATTCTCTTATTAACCATCAAGGAAGAATAAAAAGAACAGATTTGCACCCCAGACATTTGGGAAAGGTTTCCTTGGGCACTGCCCAGGCTCCCCGGGGAATGGTCCCGGCCCCGAGGCTGCCAGAGCTCCAGGGGAGTTTGGACAGCGCTGCCAGGGATGCCCAGGGTTGGATTTTTGGCGTGTCTGGGCAGGGCCAGGGGCTGGATTCAGCGCTCCTGGTGGGTCCCTCCCAGCTCAGGGTGTTCTGTGATTCTCCTCCACTCCCTGTTGCCCCATCCCTGTTGCAGCCTCCCCTCTCTCCCCACTCTGCTGCCCAGCAGAGCACAGGAACACCCCCAGGCCAGCCCGGCTGTCACCAAACACAACCGCTGTGTGCACACCCTGCCCACAGTGGGCTTGTACGCTGCTCTCCAGCCTGTTCCCGCATTCCTGCTGCTGCTATTCCCTCCTCTGCTGCATTTCCAGTGTTCACACCTTCCCTCGGCTGCCCAGCAGCAGCTGCGGCTCGGCTCCTGCAGGAAGAGCCAGCTGGGCTGCAGCACGGAGCGCAAACACCGCAGGGCAGCAGCTACACCTCTGACAAGAGAGGTCACTGCCAGGGAAGGGGAAAGTCCCAGCGCTGGGAACCCTGAGTGCAGGAACGAATTTTCACTCCTAAAGAAAACCAAAGACTTTCAGATCATGTATTCCTCTCATTTTCATCACCCGTGTCAGGATATTCAACCCTCCTCCAAAACCCAAATTCCCCATCACACACAGAAGGATTTAAGTCCACAGACTTATTCCATTTGCAAGTTTAAACTCTAAAATTTACTTTTCTCCACCACAGTCCTTGGAAGGAACTGCCACTGGTCCAAGAGCTGGCTGGTGAAATGCTGAGGAGCTGAAGGTGATGTTCACCAAACCAACAGAAGCAAAAAACTTGTAAATACATCCTCTGAAAGAGTTTCCCCTCATTCCCGGATACTGCCTGGCGCAGCAGGGCTCTGGCCCATGGCTGCAGCTCCTGTGACTCTGCCTCAAGGACCATTTCCCCAAACACTGATTATCCAGATTGGATATTCAATTGTCCCTGAAGAGGCCTCACCAGGCACTTGGGAACACAGAACTGCACTGGGAAGGGGAAAACCCATGGAACATGGAACAGCAGTGAAACTCTATACACTAAATAATAATCTAAGAGAAAGGGCTTACACGTGCTCCTCCACAACATCTACATCTGTCCCATGCGGGTCCCCAGCTGTAGCGCGGAAAAGGAACGGGCAGAGTTTCTGAAACAGGATAATGAATACAACTGCAAACCACAAAACACCAAAAATTAGTGCCAGCATAGGCAACCTCTGAAAAAAATGGTGTTAAATATTTGTGCCATAACCAGCTGAGAACATATGCTAAGTCACAGAGAGCGTGGAGCAGGAAGATGACAAAAACCAAAACCAAACACCCAACTGAACAAAGGCCGTTACCCAAGAGCAGCGCTCGCTTGATCCACACAGCAAAAGCCAGAAGAGCTCGGCTGTCTCAAAGAGCAGAGAGGCTCCTGTGGCTTCCTGCCAGCTCAGAGGCATCACCCCAACATCCCACCCGGAGCAGGGATGAAACAGTAGAGGAAAGCACAGCAAAATCACAGAGCTGCACCCGATTTAATCCTGCACTAACAAACTCCTGGAGTCTCATTCTGTGGACTGTGAGGAACGACAAACTCCTAACCTGGATCACACCACACAGAGAGAGACTCCTGGGAAAAGGGAGAGACGAGTCCTGGGGGTTTGGACTCGGCAGCAGCATTAAATGAGCTCTCACACATCGCTTCCCAGGCCAAGCTGCAGAGATGTGGTTCAGCACATGTATTGGGATATGTCTGTTTCCGTTTAAATTTTTAATAGGTAAGCATCAATACTAATCCCTCAGAACTTCTGGATTGTGTCCTCATGTTAATTAAAACTGAATTCAAAAGGAGATTTGAATCCTGAAGGGCTGCATAAGAGTAGACAATACCCAAAACATTTACACGCGTTCGACGCCTCGGCTGATGTTCTGTGCAAAGCGTTTAACACACTACAGGGAGAAGAGCTGCATCCACACGGGGTTTGTTTGCGTTCATTTCTCTAAACCAACCAACAGGCCTGGTTTGGAGAGGCCTCCATCTGTAGCAGGGTTTGCACAGACAAGACAACCAGCGGCCCGTGGTCCTGGGAACTGTTCTGAGGAGCCAAACGTGGTTTTGTTTGTGCTTCACCGGCGCTGAGCACAGGCTGACCCAACACTGCCACGCATTCCCCTGTCCCAGTCAGATACTGGATCTACTGGTCACGGAATCGCTGGGTGAATGGGATCACTTCACCGATTGAAACATGAGAAACAAAGGGAAGGCAAACATTTCTGGGCTCAACACCCTGAGAGCCCATCCTGCAGGCGGGGAATCACCGAGCAGCCCCAGGAGAGGAGGGAGGGAGGAGTGGGATCTCCAGTCAGGTAACGCACAGCCTTCCACGGCACCCAGAGTGCTGTTCAGGGACAGCCCAGCCAACACTGCTGCCAGGGCCTGCCCTGGGTGCCCTCCCCAGCACTCAGCTGCTGCTCAGACATTCACCGAGCCGGGCTGACTCAAACCCAGAAGGGCTGCACTAAACGACTTTTTCCTCTACTCAGATCAGTCCCCACACCTGATTCATGAAGCAGCCACAGAGATGCTTGTACCAGGAAGTGTGAGGACAGCAGAGCTGCTCCGATCAGTAAAACTGCTGGTTCAAAAGCAGCCCGAAACACCGAGACAGAAACCAAAATTGCCAACCTGAAGACAAAACTGCGAACATGCTGTTGAACTCACAACTGGCTAGAGATGAATGCAGAACAAAGCAGAACTCCTGCCAGGTGATGTAATCCGCTGTGTTTCTTGCATCTCTTCCCATATGCACATTCTTGGCTTATTGCAGTTGCCACAATGTTTTTAAAACTAAAAAGCCTGACCCAAAAAAAAAAGGAACTTACAAATACTTGTTATTATCCAACACTGTTAGCAAATCATGCATTAAATGAGATTTTTGCTTTGGTTTATAAAGGAACATGTGTTATGGAGGACTGTGCTGTGAAGGGTTCAACTGCTCAGATAAGAGGGGCTGTTTTGAAATGGAGTTTTTTTCTCCATTCAGTTAACTGCAGTTGGACACAGAACATTTGTGAGACGCCAGTTCTAAATGCACTGGGCCAAGCGTGCAAGGAAACAGAGAAATTGGATCTCCAACAGTAATACCCAAACCCTTCACTGACATCCAACTTCTTACAGAGCAATTCCCAAGACACAAAAAGATCTGTTTCTGATGTTTTCAAAAGCAGCTGTCAGGGTAGAAGAGTGCGTTCAAATTCCACTCAGGCATCCAAAACCACCCCAAACATCCCCAAGAAACAGGCATTATTGAAAGCAGCGCCTTGCCAAGGTCTTTATTCCGATGCACGGCCTTAGAGAGAACATCACAGAGTGCCTCGGAAAGGGACACAAACCCAGGTTTCAGTGGCCATCCCCACACCCTGCAGAGCCTCAGAAGAGATGAGTGAGAGGGTTCAGAGCTCTGCTCCCCCTGCACACACACAGACAAGCAGAGACACAAAGCAAATCAGCACTTCCTTTCCCACCCTGCTGCCCTAAATGCAGCCGCCTCCACACACACGGAGCTGCGCAGGGCTCCGGACACCAACCACAGCCGGGAATTCCCGGGAGACAGAAAACCCCACCTCTCATTCTCTCCCCGCTTCGGGCTTCAATCAGAGTAACAGCCAGGCTGGGAGGGTCTTCTGCTGATGTCCCCGTGCCCCTCTCAGATTGGAAGAGTTTCGGCTGCTAAAAATCGCAATTCCCCAGTAACATTTCCCAGCGCACGGCTCGGCGCTGGCACGCTCCCAGCAACCCTGAAGATATAATTAGTGCTGGGTAGCCACTGTGACTGTTTTCCTCCTCTGCAGTCCTTGCAGATGGAACACAAACAAACCCATCTTCCACCTCCTCTTTTATTTCCCAGCTCCACCAAATGCTTTTTGGCCTCTGTTTTATGGGAAATGGACAGGCCAACTGGAAATTAACTTCTCCAGATCACTTGAGTAATTCCACCCATTTAATACACAAAGCTCCCTCGGAGAGATTATTCAATAATACACACACAGCAGAGGGAGAAAGAGAGAGAGCATCAAAAGTTTCAGAAATTCTTGTATTTGGCCACACCAAGTGTAAAGCAGAGTTATTTCTGTGCTACTTTGTGCTTCTCCACATTAAAAACAATGACTAAAACTATAAAATTGTCTCATTTTTCCCGCTTCATGTAGTACAGAAAAGTAAGAAAAGGCTAAGACAGGCTGCAGAGCGTAGAAAATCATTACTCTGGTACTTCTAAAATAGGAAGGAAAATCATATTGTGAGTAAAGGACCAGATATCCATCACACAGGCCCTCGGTCCTAAACACCGATTTCTCAAACACTTTCAATATGTCAACGTTCAGGTCATTTTATTTTTCACACTTCTCCAATTTGAAACAAAACAAAAGCCAAGTATAAAAGCACTTCCCAATTGCCTGCCCAAAAGGTGTCACTCAAGCAAATTCAGCTCTGCCCAGTGCTTCAAACGTAACTTTCTCTAATTGTCTTTAAAAAACAAACAAGTAGTGTAAAAATCCAAAGCACACCTTACCACTTCTACAAACCCATTTCAGATAAACAAAGAGAATTTAAAAGCTTTCATCACACGTCCTTCTAACCGAGGGGAAGACGTTGAGCTGCCCACGGTACCTCAAACCATCGTATTTCCCAGCCTCTGAGGTTCGGTACAGCCTAAACAATTCCTCTAATCTAGAATTTTGTTTGCTAGAGTAGTTGCTAAGTATCTTTAGTCTACAATTTATGCTTCGAATTGGAACATCAAACATGTAAATGCCATATATATGTTTGCCAGGTTTATTGGAGTCTCATCTTGAGAGCTTCATTCAAGTAAGTAGCTATTCCGAAGCCACCAGAGACTCGTACTAAGGACTACTCACATGAGTGAAAATCTGCATAAGAAAGCCCTTAGTTCGTAGTCCAAGAATTTAAACTGTAGTTAAAGGTGCCCTGGGAATTACACCACCATTTTAATTAAATGCTGTAAGATCTCGCAGACAGACTCAAGATTAGCACCATCTGTTTTGGTTACAGTGTCTCGTTTCACTACATCATCCTCACACAGCAACGAAATATCACCGCACACCCCACTCCAGCCAGTTAAATACCAGGTAAGATTTATGCCGCGTTGATACACTCCTCCGGGAAGGAAGGAAGGACAAAAGGACGGGGACAGGGGCACTGAAACTACTCCATAACAGAGTGTTGCTCGTGGGCGCGGCGAACACCAGCCCCTCTCGCAGGGAAATAATTCAGTAACATCTGCCTAAATCCCTGTCAAGTGAACTGAAAGAACAGAGGAGATTGCTTGGCCCCAACATTGGTTTTCCCCACAGCTCTACTGTGGTTGTGCTCCCCGGGAGAGGATTTTATTCCCACAGCACAGCCGAGCGGTGCCGGCACCTGTGCGCAGACATTCCCCTTTCCTGCGGGGTTTGAAAAGCCACAGCAAACTGAGCAGCTCAGCCCTGCCCAGCCTCCCGAACTCAGCCCAATCTCTGAACTACACATTAACATTCTCCTCTTCACGCTTGCCGTTTTAAAAGAGCAGGGAATGGTTTGTGCTCCCTTCCCTCAGGGCTTGTCCCTTCTGCCCCTGAAGAGGGAGGGATCACATGGCAGAGCAGAGGCCCTGCATGCACTGAATGCGCTTCAAAAGGACATTTCTGCGAGGCCAAGGATTGCAGTAACGGCACAAAGTCCTCCAGACTCGCTCTGAAATCAAGAGCGGGCAGAAATAACCCATTAAAAAATAGCTAATTCTGAAATGAGCGTCCCAGGGCCAACAAAAACACCGGGCCATGGTTTGTGCTTCAGAGCCTCAGCCCTCTTAGTATGCAACCGAGCAGCAGCAGAATGACATGTTTGACTTTAATCCTCTCCCTGCATAAGCACACAGTCAAGTGGCTGGAAAAAAAGGGATAAAGGGCAGTCACTAACAAGCTTTTAAAAATGAAGGATGAAAAAATTACCTTTTTTTTAGGGTTGTTATTCCTTTGCTCTCAAAACCAACGTGCGAGCGAGCACGCCAGTGCACGCAGCACCTGTGGCTGGAAGAGCTTTCTGCTGGGTAAATCCCTGCGCTGCGCTGCCTCCTTCCCTCCTGCCCCCCGGACCAGATTAGCTCAGTGCTCCCGCTCCAGAGCTGTTTGTGACAGGCAGCAGTGTCAGGGCATTTGTGTGTCATCTTTTATCTTTGCCAAGTCTCGGGGATGGATTCAGCTGTAACCAAAATCCTATTATCAGATATCTCCCTGTACCTAGGGACATCGGAGATCCCCCATCACAGGATCGAGGGCCAGAGAACCAAGGCATTTCCAAAATAATAGTTATGAAAAGCCACAGACTAACAGCATGAGCTGTTATGCCTAAAAAGTAAACAGCACTGACAAAAATGAGATATTTTTTCCTCTTTCTCCCCAACGTCCGGCTGATTCTGCCCATGTGGGAGAGGAGGCAGCCAGGAAGATTAATTGCTGCTTTCAAAGAAACAAAAGTCAGACCCGTCTCAAAAGGAATTTGAGGTGGCAACCAAGTACCATCTCTCCCAGTGGAAAATATAAAAGCACTCCAATACTAACGCTCAAATTTCAGCAGCTCTGGCAGATGCAGGAGTTACCAACAAAGGCTTTTTGAGTGGCAAGCATAAAAGAAAGAGCAATCTGGTAAAAGGGCCCAAATTACTGATATGGATCCAAACCCTCACAGAATTTCAAGGTTAAATACCAAAGTAGATGAGTACAATCAAGCACAGCAGAAGGAAAATGAGCACACACTGACACAAAGAGAGAAAATATCTTCTTCCAGTCCACTGCAAAAACAGGTTGGCAAAACAAAACCAAATGTGAGAAATTCTTATGAAAGAAACAGAAGGTGACACAGAAATTGAGGCCATTACAGTTCATCTGTAGCTCTGCACCTTCATCGCAAACTGCAGCTCTTGTTTCACAACACCAAAACCAGATCCTCTACAGGAATGGTCAAAAATACATATTCCATAGAGTAAAAAAATCATCCAAGGATTGAGTCTGGTTGGTTTACAGGAGGGAACGGAGGTTCTCTAGAGAACAGCTGCTGGTTTTCTTCCAGATATCAAATTAAATTAGCAGAATGCAGACTCAAACCAAAACGAGGTGGCTGAAATTTTTGTATCAGGATAAAAATTTATTTACTAGTTCAGGAATTGTCTACAAAACATCTGCCTGGTTCAAGGAACCTCTCAAGCAAACACACAGAAAGCCTGGGAGATTATTCAAGAGAAGTGCAACTACATCCACTTCAGCAAAGCCAGCGGGCAAACAAACACTGGCCACCACCCAGACAGGACACTTTGGTAGAATTATGATTCCATAAAGTTGTTTCATGCCCCTTCACTTACCCAGGTCCCAAGAGGTACCTTGGAAATCTTATCAGCCCACAGAGTGCAGTCAGTGACCGCCCCAGAGCTGCCATCCTCAGCCAGGACCCTGTGCCCACCAGGAAAGCAGCAACAGCCATTCAGAACTAACAGCACAAACTCCAAAAAAATCACTATAAAATAATAAAGAATTACAGAGGAAATTTTTGAGGAAAGACCTTGGAGTTAGATCACCATCCTTCACCTTCAGTGGAGGCTTTGGTTAGCAAATCTGCAGCCCTAAACCCATCCAGCAAATTCAGAGCATGGCTCCACGGCTCGTCAGCTCCCCTGCACTGTCACGGCTGAACCCAGCCCATGAGATGGGAGAGGATAATGTGAGAACCACGGCTGGAAGGCAAAGGGCTGAGGTGAGACTCAGCCAGCACTCGCAAAGATACTTCAAAGCCAAAATACTCAAGACACAAACATAAGGAAACTGAAAGATGCAGCAGCGCTGTCCCGGGTCAGTGTGGGAGTGAGACTCACACGTGTCCTGCTGGCTCCGGCGCCCACGCAGCCGCACAAAACCGGAAGGTGCTGTGCCAGAATCCCATCGCCACGAGTGGGAAAGGGAAATGGGAGAGCCAGTCTGCACAACAAAACTGAACAGGCAGGAACTGGGGTTCAGAGGATGCACAAAACCTACCCCTGTCCACACATCCACCCAGCAAGGCCACGGGAGCCCAAAGCATTGAACAAGGCATGATTGGGTTTGAAATTACTGGGAAAAGGGGAGGAAATGGACTTGATCTTGGAGGATTTTCCAACCTTAATGATTCTCCACGGAGTGAAGTTTACCCCTGCAGGCTGCATGGAAGCACACAATGCCTGGGAGCAAAACGCCATCTCCAAGACAAAAGAGAGACGGAACTGAAGAAATTCTGTTCCCATTGCCACAGCCCGGGTTCGGGCAGTGACCCGGCCTGCAGGTCAGGTCACAGACACTGTTTTACAGAAAGGCATCGCTGAGGTCTCCATCACTTCGGCCAGCTTCTTCACAGAAGGGAATCAATTATATTTTAACTTCTGAGTAGATGGTTGAGAACAGACAATAAAATGAGACCTACCACTGCACACTTCAATAGCACACGAAAAATAAAAGCAAATAAAGATGCAACTTGCCAGCAGCCAGAGTATCCCTCCCTCGTTTTCAACGGGGTGAGTGATGAGGTTTGCAAGTCCGCTTCAGAAAGAATCGGAACTGCTGCCTATTTTCCAGATGTAAGTCCCCTCTTAGAGAAAGCTGGACTACAGAAAATCAGTCCAACACGTGAAAAAAAAATGACAAAAAAGGCAAAATCTGCAAGCAAACAAAGGAATCGTCTCCATTCTTCCCAACTTTAACTTTCTTTTCTCGTTTTTTTTTTAACTGAAGGAGGAAGGAAATGTCAAACATCAGAGTCATACAATGGACTATCAGATGTTTCCCAAACCAAGTAATCTGCCATATGGGAAGAAGAAAACGGGGGGAGGGTGGGCTGGAGGAAGTAGCAACCCGAGCAGAGTAAACTTTGGCACAGTGAGTTAAAGAACCCGTTCCCTTTCTTCCATTACACAGAAAGCTGCACCGAGGACTCGGAACATTCCCGTGCCCCACATCTGAGCACCAGCCCAAGGGTTTACAGCCGTGTCCATCCCTGCCCTACCCAGCACAGCTCAGTTTAACCTGTGTCCCTCCCTGCCCAGCTCAGTTTAACCCGTGTCCACCCCTGCCCACCTCGCTCCCTTCCCAAGGGGCCCACCCCAGGCTCCTGCTGTGGCCCAGGGGGCAGGGGCAGCAGAGGATCCCCATTCCCAGCCCTGGTTGTTCAGCACCATCCCCGTCCTCACCCCAGCAATGCCCAGCTGGTCAGGAGCAGCCGAAACCCCCCAGCCGGAGAATTCTGGTGAACAAACCCCCACAATATGGAAAGCAGTGAATAAAGCCACTACACGAGTGGTCAGGCATGTTCATTTTTCCGGCTCTCTCCCTGTCATTCCTGACAAGAATGACAGGAATGACATTTGCTCCCTGCAAAGACAAGAACCCAGCACCTCCCGCCAGAAGGGAATTATGGAAATTCACAGAGAGCTCCAGCTGAAATTTTATTAAAACACACATGGAAAATTAAATAACCAGGAACACCGGGCTAAAACTGAAAAGCAGCTCTTTCAGAAAAAAGTAATTTAACCAATTAACCTTTTCTCACAGCAAAGAAATTACTTTTTTATAAAAATACTTGACACGGCCACTACAAGATATTCCTGGAATTAATTTTGTGTCTCACCAGAGCCGCCTACAAATTCAGAAACATTGCAGACGTACAAGAAGTGAGACTCATAAAAGTCCAAGAAACTGCAGATACATTAAACTGGGTTTGAAAACTTCTTAGTAAACCAGAGACTGCTGTAAGTAAAAAGTCATGAGTCTATAATGTAAGAAACCAACAATTTTGAAACTTCTGTCTCATTGCTGTCAGCTATGAACGCATCATTAGCAAAACCTGGAAGTTTGCCCCTGCCTGGTCAATAGGTAAAGAAGAGTTTTCCTTTAAATTTTGCTTTCAATCCTCTGTTCTCACAAAATATTGTGTTTTATGGGCAAATATGGAGTCATAAGAACAGGCAACCACAAGGCCCTGACCACAGCACAGCTCTTTTAAAGCTACGAGATGAATGAAATAAAGTTTTACTGAACAAGCTCTAAATTTCCTTCTCTAAGACACGGATTGTGGTTACAAAGCCACTTTGATCTCCGCTCAATCCACGCCACTGCCAAAACGTGGTGGGGAGAGAGGAATGAGGGGAGCAGAGCTGCCTTGGGAAGGAGAAGGTGGAGGAGATTTTCACTAGGTCAGTTCCACACTCCAGGCTTAAATGCGAATTTACGAACCCTTTTGGAGTCACCAAGGCATGGAAGAAGAGCGAAGGGGGATGGACAAAAATAAAAGGGGGGAAAAAACCGGAACTTTAGCTTCTGTAATTATAATTTTCATAAACAAGAATACACTGAGCTGCAACACCGGCTGATTAAAGAGAGCTGAGGTAAGCGCCTCGCGAGAAGCGATACAGAAATCCATGTGTCATATCTTATTGCTTTTGTAATTTTAGAAGCCTGCCCATTTTTCTCCATTTTCATAAGCTGATTAAATACATTCCTTAATATCGGGACAAGGTCATTGTGTGTGTTTGAGCTCATCCCTGTTAGTCACATAAATGTAAATATTGCCTCGGGGCACCTTATACAACAGCACCACACAATGAAACTCCCCATCTCGAAGAAACAAAAGCCAGGGTGCCACTAAAAGCTGCAGCCCCATTTCCACGTGCACTGCTGCAATCCTGCACACGTGACTCAATGAGAAATCAGGTATTTTTACAGATTAAGGTAGAAAGGGAGAGTCAGAATTCAGCACATGAATGCTGGGCCACAGCAGGAAACAGCACAAGAGTCACTCCCAGCATCCCGGGCCCCTCATCCCGTGTGTGCACCAACACCGGTTTTCAGTCGTATTTTGAGGCCTGCAGAGCAGAATATTTTTATCAGCTGGTTTCTCTTTAAAACTCCCAGTTGATGACAGGGAACTCAAGGAAAGAGGATCTATTTTTGAAGCAAAACTTTGAGCCCAAAACGAAAGCGGTGGAACAGCCTGGTCTGAGGAACAAAGATGCCCCCGTGTAAACACACACTCCTTATAAGCAAATCTTCTGGATTTGGGTTGGGATCTTCTGTTGGAAACACTTGTGCACTTTTCAAACTGGCAAGTTAATACTAAAACAAGCATGTTTTCAGTCAGAGCAGTATTTTTGCTTATTATTTGTGTTACTATGGCACCAACAAGATGCAAATGCCACCGTGCCAGACTCCACACAAGGAAGTGCACGACTCACCCACAGAACAGTAAATGAACACACACAGACTCCAAAGTTGTGCATAAACTACACTTGTCAGCCCTAACAACAGTGGGAACAGCCCAACCACCTACCCCGTGTTACTGGGCTGTCCAGAGGATCCCACACCAGCTCGGGAAAAGGGGTTTTGTGGGTCTGGACATCAACGGTCACCTTCCACAGCTAGGACTGAACAACCAGAAAAAAACCAAGGGCATAAATTTATAATGAGGTGATCTTGGCATGCACCGGAGCCAGCACTCAAGGAAAAATGAAAGGCAGAGAGGTTGCAGGTGGAGCAGCAGGGAGACAATGAAGGAACGCAGCAAGGTGCCAACCATTGCAGCCACGGGAGGAGAGAAAAATCTGCAGGCGCATCCCTGCTCCGATCAGAGCAAAACCCAACCCTCAAAATAGGGCGCTGCCACAGCTAAGGATGCAAAAGTGGACTGGGGCAGGTGGGGAGGTGATGTAATTCCAGAGAGAGATCAGGGGAAGGGGAGACAACGGATTCATCCTCAGCCAGGGAACAGGAGGCTTAAACCAGCCCAGGTGTTCAGCTCTCCACAAAGTGCACCGCCCCCGAACACCGGTGGGTTTGGTATTTAAAAGCAGTGTGGCTGCATACACACACACCCTTTCATGTGACGCTTCTGACAACTACAGAGATGGAAAAATTAAAACAAAACCCGCAGATTCTTTCTTCGTCTAATGACCAAAGTTACTCAACGCACTCGGCAGATATAGCTCATATGCACCGCATTTATTTTTTCCGCCGAAGATCAAAACCTTCAGTTTCTTTAGATTTTCTTCAAAAGAGCTGCATTGTCCAGAAGGAAAATAATAGAAAAAAGGATTAAAAAGGTCTATCTGTAGATCTTTCTTTGCTCTTTCATATGAGGAAGTGCTCTCTGAAGAAGGCGAAAAAATTCAAGATCAAATGAGCCAGGGCGGGGAGGGTGTTTGAGAACTGGGGTTATGATGTCAATTCTGCATTAATAATGTCAAAAAATAGGAAAATCTATTTCCAGATGGTGTTACAGTAAATTAAAATTATTGTTCTTAATGTGTAGTTACCTAGGACATTTTTTTAATCCATCAGCCTAATATCTGAGCATTTTCTTTGTTGTGCTGATGTTCCCAACAGCTGTCACAGCACCGGGCTCGCAGTGCCACCAGAACCAGGGCACAGACTCTGGGGGAGGATTCCCAGACCCAGGACATTTGTACGTTCACAAGACACTCGGGATTTCAAGGAAACCTCACTCAAATATTTCTTCACTATTAGCTTGGGCACGCTTAGTCTGAGCTGCAAACGTCACTCCCGCACCCCCATTTTCTTTGGGAATATTCTGAAAAGGTTGTTTCTCCAACAGATCCCTCAATTCCCCTGCGGAGCTGGGCACGCCGGCTGAATGTCACTGTCCCAATCTCTCTGCAAATCTGGGTCTGTTCTCTTCAAACCCTCTCCCTGGCACGTCCCATTAAACTGTCAAATACTCTGACAGGACATAATAAAAACCTACCACAGAAGTGATTTAGAACCTGAAATAATCTTTTATTAGCAAGAAGTGAACAAGCTTTCTAATGTCATCTCTCTGCTTCTGTCTTGTTACCTAATAAAACTCAGGATAAAGATAACCACAGAATCAAGTAACTTTTGCACAACCTGAGAGGTTCACTTCATTTCTTAATTATTTCTGCATGTAAATTGACACCTCCACAGAATTCCAAACAAGCGAGATACGCGCTGTGCAGCGCGGTACCATCCAGCGTGCCAAAACCCCAGCCCACTGCTCGGAGCGCTGCATTTGTGAAAACACAACGAGCAAGGACTACTGGTTAATGCACTACTACTGCAGGCATTGAGCAATCGCCACTCACCCCCAAGTCCTCTACTGACAATTATGCAACACCACGGAGAATCTCACAGCAACCTTCACTTTCTGATGCCGCCAAGAACCTTCAGGAGAATAATCCAAATGCCACCTCAGGTTGCTTTAACTCCTGATATTTCGTTCTGGAGTCATCAACAAAACTCCCCGGTCAAAGGGGACAGCTTCTGTTGCTGGATGTGAACTGCAAAAAGCAGCAGCACCGGCAGCCTGCACCGATTGTGACTTTGCCTTTGAACAGAACAAACACAACTCCCGCTGCCCGGACCCTTCTGGCAGCTGGCTCCCGTGGGAATGCACTTCCACAACAGCAAGGGACATCCCCACAGCAGCTTCTCTCACCTGGGCTCACCTCCCCTGTCTTTTCCAGGATGAAGATTTCTGCAGTATCTGATCTTTCTGCCCCAGGAAAGCTCCTCTCAATTTCGGGTCATTCCTGACACCCTTGGCTGCACGATTTTTCCAGCTCCAGTAGATTCAGTGTTACACAACTTCACCCCAATTTCCCGAGAGTGACTTGTGCCTTTGGATCCACCATGTCAGCAAAGCCAGACAGTTGAGGAAACATCTTCATGCAAGCCCTCGCTGTCGTATGAGTAACCCTTACTCACAGGAAAAGTCAAATTAATTTCAGTAAGACTACTTTTATGATTAAGGATTATTCACAGGAAGACTGCCTGCCAGCTGGGGCTGAAGTTTTAACACAAAGCATATTACCTCAGAACATTTTGTCTCTAAATAGTTATTAGACAGCTCTTAATTAGTATTTAAATAAACTGGCCCTTACAATGGCTTATTAAATACTGTTTATCAAAACAGACATTCTTTTCAGAAGCAGCAGCAGCAGACATTTTGACTACAGCGAAAACAGAGCGAGGATAAATATCATTTCTCCTGCTGCTGTGCTAGGAACAGCAAACTCAGACAGAAAGTGTATTTTTAATGAGCAAGGCTATTACACCCAGCAGACTGAACAAGTCATTATTTGAGCAGCGCTCTGATGACAAAGATGCAAAGTGGCCCTCACAGCACCTTCCTGGGGAAGGGCTCAGCCTCAGAGCAGCGCTCGGGGTGTCTGCGCAGGCTGCCCGGGTTTGCCTGGCAGAGCAGCCCGGCACTGACCCGTTTCCAGAGCGGTGTGGATTCCCACTCCCCCGGAGAACGACGCTCACGGGGCTGCCGGGGCTGTGAGGGCAGAGGGACATCCCCGGGAACCCAGCCCAGGAGCTCCCCAGCACCTGCACAGTCTGAGGGCACCTTCAAAGCCTCACTCCAGCCCGTGCCCTCCCCTCGGGTGGCACAGGCTGAGCCCGGGGCACCGAGAGCCTCCACATCACCGATAAAAGAGAATCAGTCACTAAAAGCTTTCAGGAAACACTTCCCGTTAAAAGATTCGGCAGCAGCAAAGGCTCCTAACCTCTCTAGCGTGTCTACAAAAAAATCAGAAATCACGAATTGTTAAACCAACCCAAACCCACCCCAGCAAGCAGACAGAGCTGGCACGGAGCTCTGCCTTCTCCGGGGCAGGGAGACAGCATTCCTGCTTCCACAACACTAACGTCTGTGGCAAGAAATATTATTTAACCCTGAACAAACAGCATCACGACAGACTATAATTATTGCAGAAGTGCAATTCTCCAGTCACGAACATTTCTTTGTGATTCACACCCAAGACAAAGCCTGCAATTGAAAAACCTCCGACTGCTAATAGCAGAATCAATTTTCAAAATATTTGTAATCTACCTGGCTCCTAACGAATGAATGGATTCCCACCAACCACTGATTCAGATTTTGTTCTGTTGCACTGAAAAAGTAAATGATTAGCAAAAGTTTCTCTAACTACTGATCCATACCACTGTAGCTTTAACACTTCATAAATTTTGAACTGAATATGACAATCTGAGGTTAAAGGGTCAGTGGTGCTGGCCACGTATTTCCAGTCAGTGTTTCCGTTTTCAGTAGCTTTCGCTGATACATAAATCCTAAAAACCCTAACACAATATAAAATAAATCCTTCTGATAGTTTTCATATATGCTGTATTTAAAAAGTACTACTATTTTACTCTTTCTTTTTCTGCAGAGCCAGAATACAATAAAAGCAGAGTTTCATATATAGCACCACATTAAGGTAGAGATACCTCCCACAAAATTACATGGGAGATTAAAGGGTTGCACATTAAACTCATCATTATTAAAGCCACTTGCAAAAGAATTTCGTTAAACTTATTTCAGTGATATTACACACCCATTTAAAATTGAACATTTCCCTAGCCTAGTCAGGTGGGAGGAAAAAAAAAAAAAAAAGCAACCAAACCACAATAACTACGAAATAGCTTCACTTTATAATTTATGCTAATTGCATGCCAACAATTATTTTTACCAGTGACAGATCTGCAGATTGCAACTGCAGGAGAAGTTCCGCCTCTCCAAACACACACTCCAGCCCGCATTAATGAACGGGGACTTCACAACTCGGCGAGGAGCAAACCCTCCACTGCCTCCCTCCCACAATCAGATACGATTGTTCCCTCCGTGCTTCCCGATTTATTTCCCTCCCTGGCGAAGAGCAGCGTAGTCAAAATCACCATAACAATCCCCCAAATCACGCTTGCTGCATCCCGATAGGCAGAGCGCTGCTACATATTTATCAACATCCCCGAACGCCTTCCAGCAGCAGCACCGATACAAACTTGCACCAGGTAGCAGCTCAGTGAAAAGCCGAAGCGAGGATTGTATCGCTCTCACAGAACAATCTCGGCGCCAGCTCTCCGGCAGGGGAACGCTACGGCTCCTGTCCCAAATTCTTAAAAGGTAAGAGCAAAATCAACACCAAACGTAAGTAGTTACTAAAAACACAAACCCTGAGACAAAATAAAAAATATACCACAATAAAGCTGAAAAGCACCAAACAAAGAGCTTGATCATCTGCATTTCTAAGTGATTTCCTTTTTTCTCTCTCTCTTAATTTTCATAAGGGAGCTAAAAACGATCTCTTCCGTTCTATCAGAAGCAGAACATATGCACCCACCTCCGATTCTGGCAGAGCTCCGCTGCGGGGAGGGGGCACCCACCACAGCCCTTTCACACTTGCTACCCCCAAAGTTGCATCACAAGGTTTCAACTCCACCACACCACGCAGGGAACAAGTCCCTCCTCCCCTCCGACATTATCCCTGGAGCACTGGCAGGCTCCCGACGATCCAGCAGCCCTCTCGCTCACTCAGCTGCTGCCCAGCCAGAAGGGAAAATGTTCCTGCGTGTGCCAGGTAAAATAAAGCAAGGTATTTCCAAACGACTTCGCCATTACACGCAAATTGTTTTCGCATTTGAAATTTCAATTGCCAACCTGCAGCTAGCCAAAACTGATACCGTAATTTCTGCAACACAAAACCACGCAATCCACGTCGGAAGTTCCCAGCGAGATGGGCAGACGGCATCTATGCAAACAATCCGGCACACTACTGTCAAACGCTGTTGTTCTTCAGAGAAGAAAAAAATTAAAAGGTTTGGGTTTGGTTGGTTTTTTTTTTTTAACCTCTTGCCCTCGAGCACGATGTATGCAAAGAGGAGAGCAGGCTGTAACAGCAGCTGACACGCCGTCACAGGAGCCCAGAGCTAAGTCCGACAGACGATCACACTACATGAGCGTTGGCTGCTGCTGAAATGGCGTTTGTCATTGTGAGAGGAGAGAAAACCCCCCGGTTCGGTGGCACAAAGCGCTCAGGGCACGGAGTGCCAAGGGAGGCGGGGAGAGGAGCTGTTTACCAGGGAAGATGGTCGAGCAGGGGACACAGAGGCGTCCCCTCCCCGCTCTCCAGCTGCGAGCGATACACGGACCCGCAGCAAACCACGCTAAGGAGCAAAATAAACACGGGGACCGGGCCGGGGGAGGGGCCAGAGCAGGAGCAGCCCCGGGCCCTGCCTATAAACCCCCGGCAGCTGCTCCCGACCGGCAAACCCGGCGCGGAGCCACCCCCGGGCGCCCACCCGCCCACCGCCCGTTCCCTCGCTCACTCACCAGCGAGAAGAGGTTGGAGTGACAGTCCTCCAGGCTGGCCCCGTTCGCCACCCAGTTCGCCGCCGCAGTCATGATCCTCGGCGAGCCGGGCCGCCACGGCGGGGCATGTCTGGGGGAACGGCCGGGGGGCGAGCGGCGAGGCGGGCGACCCCCGGGGCGACCCCCGGCACTGCCC
>VYZT01022192.1:42298-62001 GCA_013400735.1 Pomatostomus ruficeps
GAGCGGCGGGGCCGGGGGCGTCGGGGACGGGGACGGGTCCCTGTCCCGTGTCCCCATCGCGGGTCCGTGTCCCTGTCCCCGGGTCCCTGTCCCGGATCCCCATCGCGGGTCCGTGTCCCTGTGCCGGGTCCGTGTCCCTTTCCCTGTGCCGGGTCCCTGTGCCGTGTCCCTGTCCTGTGTCCCCATCGCGGGACCCTGTCCCTGTGCCGGGTCCGTGTCCCTTTCCCTGTCCCGGGTCCCCATCGCGGCTCCGTGTCCCTGTCCCAGCTCCGTGTCCCTGTCCCGACCCTCGGAACGGGATCTCTGGCCCCCGCAGCCACTGACAGCGTCCCAGGGCTCGGCTGCAGCTGTGCCGGGGAGGGTTACGCTGGACATCACAAGGTTCTTGTCCCAAAGTGTGGTCGGGCACAGACGGCTACCTGGTAGCAGACAGGCACAAGGTACCACAGGACATAGGGAAAGCCGCGACTTCTTGGAAAAGGCGAAACTGAGTTTCACACTGTGCTGTTACAAGTTTACCAATTGCGATTTTCGCTTCTATTTTGCCCAAATGAATGGAAACAGGGTAAGGAAAGTTACCGTTTACTGCCTCTCACCCAGACAGGATTCTCTTATTAACCATCAACGAAAAGCAAAAAGGAACAGAAGCGCTACCCACACGTTTGGGAAAGGTTTTGTTTGAACGGCCCATACAGGGATCAGACCCTTGGTGTTACCAGCACCGTGCAAGAAAAAGGGATGTACACAAAATAATAAATACTAAATACTTGATTTAAAACAGACAATTCATCACAAATAACGTTCTCACTGTTCATAACGACCCGCTGATTTGAACCAGTGGGAGCAGATTAAGCTCACCTGCCTGAGTTTCCCCCAACTGCAGAGTTCCACAGGTGGTAGAAAGCAAATTTTGTGTTTAACAGCTGCAGATATTGAGCATTTCAGCTTAAACTCTAATACAGAAATGCAGCACGTTCTCAGTGATGTGATTCAGTGGAAAAACTTCTCACTCTGTGCTCAGTGGCAGCTTTCCTTATCGTGATTTTAATCTCATTTAAGCGTCTTTTTTGCAATTTACTTCTCTTGGCAATAAATTAAGATTAGCATCTCTTGCAATGCCTGACTGGAGTTTGTTTGGATTTACCTCATGGTAACAAATCTCTCCCACAAACCAGCATCACATTTACCTGAATTACGTACACAGGGTGAGAGACGGAATTTAGGCCAAAAGAAAATTTCCACGCAGCCCAGAGTTCCCTCTGACAACTCCCTCATCCTTCCCCGCCACACCGACCAGGAATTCTGTCTAGCAAAGAACTGGGCCGACACTGAGAGGAAAAGCGTTTTCAAACACAAATTATTCGCGTTCAGCTACAAGTGCAATTTATTCAGCCCGAGTGTCCCAGGCTGGAAGCCGCTTGTTGCATCCTGGCACCCAGAGTCAGGGAAGCACTTTGGCCCACGTTACTCCCCTTCCTTTTGGCACGAGTCTCATAAACAGAGCGCACAATCTGACACTTGTAAATATGTCAGGCAATGTGTATTAACCAACCCCAAACCACATCCTTCCGCATTAAAATAGTACCGCTTTTGTAACTCCGCTGCGGCCCCACGCACCCGTCCCGTCGCCCCAGGAGGCCCAGGGACAGCAAAGCCTCTGAAGGAGTATCCATCCTGTTTCTGGCATAAAAGAACATCCCTTACCATTAAAAAAAATTATTTTCTTTTTATAGAAAATATTTTGGAATTGAGAATCGTGTTATGACTTATCCAGATAAACACTGTGCAGGATTGGACACTGCAGAATTTTTGATTTTTCCACGTGCTGCTTACCCTCCAGGTGGTGTTTCCAGCACCATTCCTCTTATCTGGATCTTTCAAGAAATGATCACTTATTATGCTTTATTTTGTCAGGAAAATGTGGGGTCTAACAGATGACTCAGGTCCATTTTCGTGAGGAGAAATGTTAACATACTCATACTGTGCTGCTTTGGCCACTTTCCAGTAGTCTTATGAGTGTTAAATAGTTTATAAATTAAAAATTGTGGAATCACAGAATGGCCTGGGTTGAGAGGGGCCTTAAACCCATCCAGTGCCACCCCTGCCATGGCAGGGACACCTCCCACTGTCCCAGGTGTCCCCAAGCCCCGTCCAGCCTGGCCTTGGGCACTGCCAGGGATCCAGGGGCAGCCACAGCTGCTCTGGGCACCCTGTGCCAGGGCCTCCCACCCTCACTGTGAGCAATCTCCTCCTACCTCCCAATCCAAATCTCCTCTCCTTTAGTTTTACTGAAAATCATGTGATGGGACTGGATTCCCTGCTTTGTGGCAATGGTCTGGAGCTGAGGAGTTGGTTCCTGCATTTGGGAAATGGTGCCCGTCACACATTTTGATCACAGCCCTGCGCTGCCAAGTCCATTTGGGTTTAAACTGAAAAAATGATAACATTTCTTTAAGCACTTTGCCAGGTACTTGGCTTTATATTGCATTCAGTTATCAGAGAGAGGGAAATCATTCCAGCCTAACCCTTCCCTGGCCAGTACCAAAGCAGGGAAGTTCCTTTGCTGTCTGTGACAGCCGCGTTGCTTCAAACAGAAATCGTTCCGCTTCCAGATATCACACACAAGTGACACTTCCTGGAGCATAATTACCCGAGCTGGTATGTGGTGGAACGTGTTCCCCAGCTCAGGGCATTCCAGTTTTATTCCCTGTTTTACTCCTTCTCAAAAATCAATGAACACGAACAGCAACATTGGGGTTTCTACTGTAACAAAATACCCATTTTTCCGCAGTGGGAAGACAAAGCCCTAACGAAACCTGTCAGTGGATTAATTTGCAATTGCAAAGCTGAGCCCCTGGAAGTTCCCAGGCGGCTGGAGATGAGCTGGGTCCCACTCAGCCTTCAGCACACGGAGCTGCCCACGAGCCAGCCCTGCCTTGACAAAACTACTCCGAACAGTGCCAGTCCAGCTTATTTCAGTGCAGAGCAGCTTCCCCAGAGCTGGGGTAACGATGAAACCTGTTCTTCCAGGAGGATGGCTCAGCACTCCCTTAGCCCTTGTCTCCACCAGCAGGTGCTGCTTCAGCTTCAAACCAACCAGGGGGAGGACACAAAGGAGCCTCCGGGATGGGGAACAGGGCCTTGGCTCTGTTTTGTCCTGAAGGATGGCCCCTTCACTGCACACCAACCCCTGGGAAGAGCGTTCCCGGCAGGAATGTCACTGCTGGAGCACCAGGCTCCGGGTGCAGAACTTGGCCCTTCTCACCCCAGGAGCAGAACCAGAGCTCAGCCAAGCTCTGTCCGTGCCAAAACTCATGCACATTGCAAGACAAAGACAACTCTTCTGCAGGTCAAACGGGATTTTCGCTGTGTTTGAGTTGGATATTGGGGTTACTCAACAGCACAAAGCCCAGCTGCTCAGTGTCACTAAGGGTTGGCTGGTGTCTAATTTAATAGAGAATCTTTTTTACTGCTTTCTGTGTTTTCCTCCCCAGTAATGGAAAGAACAGGGAGGGGAGGATGATATGGCACCTACAGACACCCAAATTACAAATACAACACATGATCTCCAACTCTTCTATAAAGCAAAAAGCTAAAAATAAAATCATTCTGTTTGCCCCCTGCTCTTGAGTACTCAAGTGAGCAAATTCATTGGCAAGGATTAAAAGTCACAGAATTTTCCAAGATTTGGACCATGATTTATGTCGTTTCTTTCTGTATATTCTTGTGCACATCCAGAACAGCTGAGCAGCCTCACTCCGGCTATGTTCTCAGTGGTCTCATTGTCCACTTTTTATGAGATTGCATAAATATCTTAAGTGTTTTTCAATTCATCCAACACTTACGCTTTTTTTCAAGTGTTTATAAACAACAACTCAAAATTATTTTGCTCTTAAACCAAAAAACTTTACTTCCACAAATTGGAGACTTAAGAGGGGAAAAAAACCCCCAAAACCCTAACCAGCCAAACTAATTCACTGTCTTAATTAACAACATCTAATTTTAACATAAAAATAATTTCTAAACTCACAAAACAAACCAATACCCGATAGTTCTTTTTTTGAACACTGATACAGATTGTCTGTAAACTCGTATTTGAATTTTATTAAGATACAGGAATAGCTGCGTTAGTGGGTTTATTTAATCTGAGTAAGCATTAAAGAATTATCTGAGTTTTAAAAGAAGATATTGATTTTCTGAAGGGAGGGGTACTTCTAGAAGGAAACTAAAACACCACTGAAAGGTTTGTTTGCAGAGCAGTTGCCCACAGACCCAGAGCTGAAGTGACCAGACCATGACCTTGTCAAGGACTCCACATCCCCCCGAGAGCCACACACAGGAAAATTCCCTGAAAATGATTTTATTTGCTTGTCTGGATCCTGTACTAACAGTGCCTATTGCAGAGCAGTTAGAGGGAAGATTAATGACCTGAAAAGCCAATCTGGGGAAGTTTTTCCACCTCCAAGATCACATGGAAAGAAATCTGCAAACAGTTGTAGAGGACTTGGATTAACCGGAGGTCACATCACCGGGAAAATGAGAAGAGAAAAAGTTCAAATTAACACTCGAGTCCCGAGGACAGGAACGAGACACCCAAGCTGACCCCGGAGCAGATGTGCTCCCGGATTTGTATCAAAAACCAGACAAATGATCTCAGTAGCTCCTTGTTCTCTGGGCTGTAAAGAGAGGAGAGAGGCAGGGAGGGAAGCAGTGGCAGGCAGGGGGAATAGAGAATCTTGTGCTGTCTGCGAAGAGAAAAGATCATCTGTGACTGCTGCAGATGGAGGAGCCGGAGCCGAGCAAGAGCAGGGAGGAGCGGGGTGGACAGAGAGGGAGCAGGGAGGAAAGGAAGGCACCAAAACTGCCCCGCTCGTAAAGAGCAGCGCTCGTAGCTGGGTGCCTTTCCTGGTGATGGAAGTGTGAGGCAGCCAGGAAAAAAGGATGGCTAAATTTGTCTGTGTGAAGTTTGAACTGCCAGCAATGAATCCGAGAAAATCTCTGGAAATGTGGCTGTGGATGAAAGGATAAAAACAGTTCAGGAGCGGAGTGGATTGATTCCTTCCCCACATCACAGTGATATTTAGATGACATTTCAGGTATAACTGGTAGGGATGAAGCACGTAGTAAATGCAAACTGTTACTTTCAAGCAAGCGCAATGCTAAAAAATAGAAGTTGTCGGAAATAGAGATAAGATGTAAAAACCAAGCTTCAGGCAGCCCCATACACGCTGACCCATTTGACAGTCAAAATGTGTCAGAACCCGCGAGCAGGTTTGCACTCGGGTTTTTTTAAAGCGAGGATGAGAAATGTCTGTGTTTCACAGAGGCTTCGGGGGCTGCAGTTGGGACAGAACTGGGCAGAAAGGCCTTGCGAGGAAGGCAGAGGAAGGTGCTGATCTTCCAGTGGAAGTGAGGAAGGGTTTTGTGCTCCAGTTTGTCCTGTTGGTTTCTGCGAGACGCCGCTGCAGCTCCACATTTAAATATTCTGTAGAACCAGAGCAAACGAGCTGCTTGGAAAAACAGAAAGGAGCAAAGGACAACTGGAACTATTCAGGAATGAAAGGGGAGCGTGATTTAGGCAGAGCAAAATGGCAAATACTTCTTAATTGTAAATTATTTTTGCACTCAGAAGGGGAAAGAGCGGTGATTTGGCGAGATACCTTGCATTAGGAATAAACATACCTGAGTTTCTGAAGGATTTAATAATCTAACGTGAAGCTCCCAGTAGCCCTGCAGGCAGAGGCTGGGCCTGTTGGGTCATGGTTTCATACCATCAAAGAGAGAGATTTCATCTTTCAGATGTTGTTGTGCTCGCTTGGTAAGAATTCAGCTTATTAAAAGGTGTTAAATAAGATACGGGATAAAAATACTACAAGGGGGAAAAAAATAAAATATTTAAGGCTAAAAGGCAAAGTAAATGTGGGAATAACGTTTGGCGAGCAGGTTCTGAGAACCAAAAGGGGTTTATTTGCTGGAAGGGGCTGTGGGGTAACCGATGCTGCCTGGTGTGCCACGACCCTGGACTCAGCCAGGCAGGCAACACCCCGCGCCGCACATGTGGAATGTGCAGCTCTTGGCATGGGAGCCCAAATGTTAAAATTGGCCCATAAATCTGAGTACAGTGCTCAGGGTTTAAGAATCTTATTTTATCTGGATTAAAGTCCTCTTCCCCTCTGGCATTAGAAGGTGTTTATGGCTGTAAAAACAAGAATTGCAGAGCACTGCCCTGAAATATCTAAGGGCTTCTCCTGCCAAACTCACAAGGTTTACTTTGCAGCTTAAAATTAAAACAAACAAAAAAATAATCTGCCAGTACAGCCTTTGTAGGCAAAGCGCAGGAAAAGAATGGGCAAATGAAATACACCTCACTCCAAATATTTTTTGGAATTCTAAAAATAATTTTCCTTTCCTGTGGTGGGAAAAGATAAGGTGAAGCTTTTCTTGTAAGTCCTAAGAAATCTTTGGGGTTTTTGTTGTTTTTTTTAAGTTATGCTCAAGTAATGTTACGAAAAAGGTGAATAGAACCTGTGGCTCCTGTCTGTGATCAGTGACCACATCAGAGCCTGCACTAACGCAGCTCTTTGCCTTCAGTTACCTTCCAACAATTCCTCCTTGAGATATCCATGGGGGGGAACAGACACCACGATCTGAAAAGGTTGAAAAAACCCTTTCTGGGCAACAGCTCTGGAGCTTCAGGCCTTTAGCAACCACAGTGCAGATTCCTTCACTCACGTTCGGCTCCTTCCAGGCACCATCAAATGGGAATTGCCCATTTTCCCTCTTCCCTCTAGATTTATTTTTCCTGTCATTAAAGCAGATTTTATTGTCGTGCTCCCCAGTTTTGCACATTTCAGAGGTGGTGTTGTGAATTGAAAAGGGACCAGAGCACTCGGCAGGTTTGGGGGCTGAGGGGGCAGCAGCTGTGCAGCCAGTGAGCGTTGATGGCACCGGCAGCAAAGGGCTTGGGGCAGATTTCAGATTTCAGTCGCTGCCATGAGCTTCACCTTGTAAAGAGAGATTGAGGGTCAGTCCTACCCTGAAAATACCTCCCGCACAGACCAAAGCAGCTGCCCGTGCCGGGAGCCCTGCCCAGAATGCCGAGGTGATGTCCCTGCATTTCCCTCAGGCACACACACTGCAATATTTGCAATAATTTCTGTATTATTCACATTCGTGTCTGTTCCTCCTTCTGTCTCCGCTCCCTCTCGCCCCATTCCGAGCTGGAGCCCGAGCAGCCCGGTGGAGGCTCCTCGGCAGTAATGAGACGGAGTAAGAAATGTTCTGTTTTACATTCTGTTACCACTCTGACCTCATTAAGGCCCTTTTGTTCTGGAACCTCGGTATCAGGACTTCCCTTCGGCCACGGAGCTGTCAAGTTCACTCACAGCTCACTTCTAAGAGATGGAAATCAAAGCAAGTCGTCAGGCCTGGCTAAATTCTGCCTTCGGAACATACATGAACTGGATTTTTATGGGAAACAAAACATGCAAGAGGCAAAAGCTCGCCCTGGTAAAGATCCAACCATTAAAATAATTTACTGGATATCTTTGATGTTCATTTTCTTCAGCTGTAAGCATTCAGTGATCCATCAACTGCAGATAAATGTTGTGCTGAAAGCCTTCGCTGAAATTATGAGAAGGAATAAAGGAATTAGAGCCATGAGACTTCCAGAGATGCCCTGTGTTGACATCCCTGTTCCCAAGCCCTGGTAAATGAAACAACGCATTTCTCCGCGATTTTAAGGTTTCACAAGCCCTAATTTGCAACGGAATTACAGAGCAAATCCTATTTTGCTGCCACTCCTACTACCAAAAATTTAAAATATTCACCTTAAAAGATAATATACTCGTACACAATAAAATATTTCAACTGCTTTTAATTTAATCAACTGCTTTCTTGATTACTCAAGAAACCATCCATGCCTTGAAATGTTTGTGTAAAGGGAACCTATCTTTCAGCTCAGAGATATCTGTTCAGCCTTCTGTTTTCCTGCAGCCCAGTGAATGTTGCTTTTTTGGATTTTTCTGACACTCGTTTCAGGAAGAAACTGAAATGTTTGTCTTTCCTTGACATACGAAGAAAGGAATTACACGGGGATATTTATTATTTTCCTGTGTGGAGCCTGCAGCCCCTTGGCCTCGTTTAAGGCACACGACATAACTGATACCCACCTCCCCACTCAGCTGAGCGTTTTGGCTGAGGTTTTATGCAGCAGAAAAATTAGAAATGTGAATGGCTTTGCAAAGGAGATGGAAAGGGCAGCACTGACCCAGCCCTGGCAGGGTTCCCTGGTGCCAGCCCAGGAGCTGTCCCTGCCCGCCCAAGGTTCACTCCTGATCCGAGGGGAACGGCTCACACGAGCCCCTGCACGGTCTGTCCACTCTGATCAGGGGTGACCTTCACTTCTCTGGCCCTAAAATGGACAAAGAGCAGCTCTGGGCTTTAAACAAACCCTCCTCACGTTCGGAAACAAGTGGTGTTTGCTCTTGCTGATTTGGGGCTTGATGGGCACAAACTTATTCTGAAATGTGCTTGGTTTTCTAACAGAGTTTTTTTTTTTTTAAATGATTGACAAAGCTACAAGTCACAGCACTCAGCAGTGCCTAAATTCTATTCTACACCTTCAAGCTAATACAGTATTTTGACAAAACACAGTTGGTGTTCCAAATCCGTATTTGGAAGAAATGTGTTTGTGTAAAATCTCAGCTCACATCAGAGCTGCAGAGTTTGAGTAAAAGGAGAAACTTAGGAGTAGAAATTCTACTGAATCTCTGGTTTGGTCTCAGTGTTGGCCACTGAGATGGACTGGATGAAGGCACTTAAACCATCGTTTTGTTGCTGTTTACGTTGTAAATACATGAAAATTTGCTAAGAATCGCCTGGGTGCAGACCACGGGGTTGCAGGAGGAGCACATTCCCAGTCCACACCTGGGCACTGGAATTATTTGCAGCTGAGGGGTCAGACACCCCTCGTGTCCCTGTGGGACCTGCCAGGGGTCCCATCCCTGAGTGGGAAATATTCCCACTGAAAACTCGGAAGGTGTCAAAACAGGAGGAAGGATTTGGGAGTGTGAGAGCTGGGTAACATTTCTCACACAGCCCTCACCTCACTCCGTGGTTTCAGGCAAGACTTCTGCCTGCCTGTGTGTGACACAGGTCAAATATTTTGGGTGCCGCTCACAGATGTTAAGTGAAGGATTACATTCTCACTGTAACAAGTTACTCCAGAACACTATTTTTGAGGTAATGGCACCATTTATGAGCCAAAATCCAACTTCCACCTTGGAGCCAATTCCCATCCATTTTCAGCCCCTGTGTCACAGTGTCACATTTGCTTCTGTCCCAGGCTGCGTCTTGAGGACAAATTCTCTCATCTCAGGTGCTGCCTGCTGGCTGTGAGTGTCCCAGCTCCAGCCTGGGATGTAGCAGCTATTCTCCCAGCCAGGACAGCCTGGGAATCCCTGCTCCAGCCCTGCCTCTCAGGCAGGGGGGTACAACCCACTGTGAGCCCTCCGTGGTCCTTCCACAGTCCATGGTGTCCCTTCAAATCCGCTTTTCAAACATAACCTGAGCCGTGGAGCTTTGGCCTGTACACAAAATCTACATCAGAGCAGTTGGAAAATCACTTTGGTCCATGTGCCCCTTGTAATGGAATCTCCAAAAAACTGGAGATGCATTCCAGAGGATGGAGTGAGTGAGGGATGTTCCACCTCACCTGCGGAGAAGCCGCTTTCCATGAGGCGGAGTTTTCACGTTCGGTTTAAAGCAAGCGGCACAGCCCGAGTGAAAAGCGTGTCTGTGATCCCACCCAGGGCTCGGTGAGCTGCCCTCCCTCTCTGGGAGCAGTGGGCAGCGCAGAAATAACTCCCGAACGGTGCTCTCTGGACTGCTCCTGTCTCCTGTAATTACTTCTACTCGGAGACGGCTGCCAAATTCTTCCCAGTGGACATATGGCCTCAGCAGGTAGGAACAGGCCGAAAGTGCTTTTCTGGCACTGACGTCAGCGGGGAAAGCGTGACTGAGTGCAGCTCCCATGAAAATTAAACATTACCTGACTCCTGCCCTTTTATCAGAGAACAGCAGCATGGCCTAGTTATCCCTGCAGCTTCTTGAAGGAATCTGCAGGCTCTTGCTTTCATAAAGAAAGTGTCCTCACACTTAATTAGAAGATAATGCCAGGCAGCTTCTGCTAATTATTTGTATTTTTGCTTAACGCTTATAAATCTACTTGTTCAGGTATTATTACAAGCTAATATTTGTCTTGTAACACACATTAGTCATTACAATTAGCAAGTAGAAATAGATTAGTCATGCGTAAACAATCTCATAAATGAAGTATTTATGCCCCCTTTGGGGATGGAAAGGAAGGTAATTTGAGACCTTTATGATTATCAAGGGAAACCTGACTTGTGTCTTCTGTTCACATTGTTGTTTTGGGATTTCTTCTGGGGCGAACTCGCTGGATGGGGGCTTCCTTTAAAGTCCAGTGGCACCACAAGAAGTGTTTTGGATTTAATGAAAACCATCAGGTGTTACCTGCTCCTACACTGCTGGTCTGCATTGTTCAAAACTCATCACTCTTTCCTTTCAAAAACCTGTTTCGTTGCTATTTATGCCTTTCCTGTGGCTGCAGGAAAGCTCCCTTTCCCATCTCTGAATTTCGAGGCTTTGTCTGAGCAGTGAACGTTTATCCTCAGATTTGGGGTTTCTGTCACCTCTCTGTGAGAAAGACAGACTGGAGACTACAGAACTGTCACCCTCGGCTGTGTGAGTGTCACCTGTGGCACCGAGAGCTCCTGCTCAAAGCCAGCCCCAGCTATGATCATGAACTTCGAGAGGCACTTTCCAAGGAAAAGGTTATGCAATGAGTCGATCAAAAATGTGAGTTCCCAAGTTTGCTTCGAGCAGTTGTAAAAGGAAAGGGTCTGCAGAAGTCCGTACTTTTTATTCCAATTCCCAGTGGCTTTTCTTTGTCTCTTTTACATGAAATTTCAGCCGTTTCTATCCAATTTGATGAGCCACTCAAAAAACCCTCACTCTTCGTGTGTGTATATAAAATCTAAAATGTCACTTCTAAAATAATTGGGCTAAGCCAATCCATGAAGCCATTTTAAAATGAAAACTCCAACTCATTTCATGCAAGTGAATTTAACAGCTGGGGATTGTTTCTGCACTGGTTTCCTGCATTGCCCATAGGTGAGGGCACTGTCCCTCAAAAAACCACCCCATTTTCCCCCAGGATTTCATTTTTCCCTTTGCTATCTTTAATTCCATCGAATATTTCAATGCAAAATCAAGCAGCTCGCAGCTCTTCCTCAAGGAAGCATTTTCTCCAGCTAAAGGAGTTGTCAAGCTTCCCGAAGGAAGGTGGGAAGGAGGGAATATTTGTTGCTATGTTTAGCACAATTACAGAAATAGGTCACATATTGTTTCTGAAGGAAGTGGATCACCAGCATAGAGGCCCCCACAACTCATCCCGGTCTCCCTCCCTCCACCCCCGTACACAGCGCTTGAAGCATTCCCACATCCTTGCCAAATTCCCTCACAAATACTTTAATTCTTTACGTGCATGTCTCATTCCATCTGTTCCACATGCTCTTTATGCCATTTACATTCCCTGGCAGGGGCTGTGAGATGACACCACACGGTGTAAATTTGCCGGGGTTTGAAGCAGTTTTGGGAGCGCACGAGGGAAAAGCGGAGCAGCTCCAGGTCTGGGGTTTGCTCCCTGAGCCTGGGGTTCACCCAGCCCCGGGCACGGTGGTGGCAGTGTCACCAGCAGCCCTCACAGCAGTGCCCGCAGGATCAGGAGGAAAAAACATCCTCCTTTGGGGAATTTGATGGGACTGCTGGTCAGGAGACTTTGTGCCCAAATAAACAATGATGACAAGGCAAGTGTGATGTAAAAGAGGAATAAAGGGATGCAGCACTCGGTGGGGAAGGAGGAATCAGTCCTGAACAAACGCTCTCCTCCACCACAGGAGCAAACCACAGCCTGGGAGCCTTCAGGCTCTGCCTTTGGGGAATATCCTCTGGCTTTGGGGTTTGGCACTGTGGTCACCCCAGCCCGCAGCCAGCTGTGAAGTCTGGAATGCACAGAAGAGCCATTGCAAATGTCTGTGGCACACAGACTTAAGGGGAGTTTCCAGGATAAAAATAGGGAGAAATTCCCACCTCTTTCAGGTTTCAGGGACATTCACACCACCAGCCCACAGATCAGCTGCGTGTGCCTGGCCACAACCCTTGAACAAATTATAGGAAAGATACAAGCCCTGAAATTTCAGTTATGCCCTGAGGGCTGGACACCAAAGCTTTTCTTTCACCTCCATAAGAGAAGCTCAGGAGAAAGGAACACGCACTTAAAGCACACAGGGGAGTCCAACAGAGACTCCCGGCAAAAACACCAGAACTGTGCAGCTTGGGCACAGCCTCCCTGTGGAAGGCACGGCAGCAGCCCCCGGAGCACCCAGCACAAGGAGTCTGGAGTCCTGGCAGTGCCAGCACAGCTGCAGAGCTGGGACGTGTTACGAGTCTCCATTTCTCAGATCATTATGCAATACAACCACTCTACTGCTCTTATTAAGAGGTTGTGAAAATACGGGCTAGATTTCATCAGAGGTCAGTCAACAGCTCCAACCTTCCCCTTTTTCCCAAAGCGAGACAGCTCGGCTTGCTGTCTGGCAAGACAGATTTCTCAATCTTTACCTCTCCATTTTTCCACATTCCTTTCCTCATCTCATTTTTCCTGCTTAGCTTGTGTGCTCTACCCATACCCTGTTATCTTCTACCCCATCTCTCTCCTTGCTCCCTGCCTGTTATTGCTACGTTGCCTTTCATGTTTCCCTGCTCCCCTTTTTTTGCCAAGCTCCAGTTCTCATCTGCTGTGAAAACGTTTGATTCACACAGCTCATTGTTTCTCCTTCAAAGGAATCATCGTCTGAAATAACCTGCGTGCGCTGCAGCAAAGGCAGGGGAGGGAAGCCTGGCATTCCCTGCTCCCTCTCAGTTTGAAGCCTTGCAGGCAACTGCCCAGCAAATGAGGAATAAGGAAAATAGCAGCCACTGTCCTGGAGGGGAAGGGAATTGAGAGAGTCTTTGCAGCGTGGTATTGGATTGTTGATCCCGGCTTTTTCAGGCTGAGGAGAGAGTTGGATTGTCCATTACCCAAACTCTGTCCTTCACACATGTGCCAAGTTAACCTGAAATAATATATCCTGGATTCCGGATAATTTTCATATTTTCCTGATAAAATGTAGCAAAGGATCAGCGTTTGAGGTGATGGCATGAACCTGAGGGTTGGTTTGGTCAGAAGCTGAGAGCTCCCAGGGGTGCTAACGTGACAGGGAAACAGCTCTGGGAGAGGCTTGCAATGGATCAGGCTGGTGCATCAACCTGCCCGAGGGAAGGCACGGCTCTCCCAGGATGCCTGGAGAGCGTTTGGTTCCTCAGCAGATGGACACAGAGGGTCAGTGGAGACCCTGAAGGGAGGCGGTGTTTGAATTCTCTTCCTCCAGCAAAGTTTAAACCTCCCGGTCCTCAGGAACGAAGCGCTGACCTTGGCGGCCACCTCTGCTCACCCCCACAGAACGGGAGCCCCAGGCAAGAACATCCCCTCAGGGTTAGGTACCTGAGGTGATCCTGTCAGGAAACACCCTCTGATCCTTTCAGGAAACATCCTCTGATCCTGTCAGGAAACCTCCTCTGATCCTTTCAGGAAACCTCCTCCGATCCTGTCAGGAAACCTCCTCTGCAGCCCTGGGGCAACGTCCCCGGGCACCGCAGCGACCCCAGGGAAGTGGGAGAAATCTCCCCAGGGAGGTTCGAGCCCACATGGCCCATGGAAGTGACCTCAGTATAAATTACAGGGTGTCTGCTCCAGGTGGAGCATTCCCCACCCTCGCTTTGATGATAGCCCAGGGAGAGACACTGGGCAAAAGAGAAGAATTATTAAAGCCTAATGAGTAAAGCACAGACTTATTTTGCCTTCTTTTGCCACGACTGCTTTACCTAATGACAGGTAAGGCCCTGTGCAACACTTCTCTTTGATCCCCAAAACCACGGGGAATGGGCCTATCCCGGGAATTCCACTCAGCTGCAAGGAATTTTCCCTTCTAAGGTTGTTATTCCACATTTCAGATTTTCTTCTCTTTTTAGGTGTCTACTGTTTTTGCTAAATGCTGCATTATCTTTATTTTTGAACTTTTTATCTCTAGCATATGCTGCTTGCAGGACAGCGGAGAGAAAGAAATCCCATTGTCAGCTCATTTAGTCTCCCATTGGGGAGAAGAAAACCAGGAGGATGGGATTCAATAAATGTTCAGTAAAACCATCCAGGTAAGTGTGTCCCACTAGCTCTACTTTATCGAATTTAAGCGATTCTACAGTACAAGTGATTTCCCTATTTTACATTTTGCCTTCTTTCCAGCCAGATTTGAAATTTTCACTTCTTCTCATCATAAAGTATCACAGACCCATGTGTTATACACCGTACATATAATTTATGGTTTCTTATACTATTTTTGTGACCTTAGAGTTGGAAGCCAGCACCACTTGAGAATGACAACTATGAGAAATATTTCCTATTCTCCACCTAGGCTGCCAAGCACACAGACAGAAAGAGAGGTGAGAAAAGTTCCTAATACAAAACTGTGTCCTTAGCAAAACAATTCTCATCAAGAAATAAGTACGGAAAAAAATCATCACCCAAACAATTTACAAGTGAAATACCAGGAGCAAGGACACTGGGAACAGCAAGGGCACTTATTGTTTAGGGTAGAGCTCAGTGTCTCCTGTGGTTTAGGTGCAAAAACATCTTCTAAGAGGAGGGGGGGAGCTGTTCATGGGCAGAATAAGTAGAGGAAAAACAAGAGCAGCCAGTTGGGACTTGAAGAGAAGCTCCAGCCTTTGGAGAACGCAGAGTGTGCTCACAGCGAGCACCCGGCACGGAGCGAATTGAATAAAATAGTTCTGAGCAGTAATCCCAGCGGGACCGGGGCCAAAGGGTGAAAGGAAGGGAACACATTGGAGTTGTGATTCAAGATGTCCTGGAACCCTTCCTGACCCGCTGCGTCGGAATTTCTGACTCGACACCCAGCCTTGCCTCGGAATAGGAAACTGGATCCTAACTGCAGGTTTCTTTTTATAGAGCAAACCTCACTGCCAGCTTCCTTTGGAGCACGGGTCTGCCCCTCCTGCTCTTCAGGCACCGCTCACGAGACACAAGGGCAGGGGGGAATGGGAGCTGCGGTCCCCAGCAGGACCCAGCGCCCTCCAGACAGCAAACGAGAGGCCCAGGGCTCGTCTTTATTCCCCGTGTCAGGGAACCCAGAACGCACCGGAGGGTTTCAAAGCAGCTGCCTCATCTTTGGCCTCCTCCTTCTCCCCCTCTAAACTTGGCCAACACGAAAGGACAGCAACGTGGGCCAAGAAATGCTTGCCAGGATTAGAGGCTAAATTGGAGATTTCTTGTGTAATGCAGTAACAGGCAGGGGATGTGAATTCATGCTCTGGGAGAGACCTCGATCACCAGGATTTTCACCGAATTTCTCCCAGAGGACAAGGACTGTCCTGGGGGATCAGAAAAGGCCCCTCCCAGCTGCTTTGGGGCACTGAGGTGATAAGTTAGCACAGCCCACGGTCTGAGGAGTGTTCCAGCGCTGGTGTTGATTACACCTTAGACAGGGAAAGCTTCAAAATAATTGTGGTCCCTTTTGTATCATTCTATAATTGAAAAGGAGAATTTTATCCCCTCATTTCCACTCAACGGCAAAGATCAATACTGCATTTAAAATCTATAAATCATGTAAGCAAGGCAAAACCTCTCAGAACCATTTTTTGACGTTGAGACAGCACCTCCTCTTTTAAAGCCATCCATGTATTTAAATCAATATTGATCGTTTAATCCCATTGTATCTCACGTGCGATTTTTGGAGTGAATTAATGCTAGAACACATGATATTAATTAATCTTGCCATTTCCTTCTTACCGAGGCAGCTCCTCAGGTCTGTGAGGAGGGCAGAGCTAGCGGGCAGGTTCCAGCTCTTGGCACCCGGTTGGGGTTTGAATGAAATGCAGGTATTAAGTGACTTGCCCAAGGTTATGAAAAAAATTACAGAGGAACAACCTAACACAGAAACCACAGAACCAAGTGAGGCACTTAGACTGAGAGGCCTCTTGTCTCATCCAAGAAATTTAAAAATAACATCCCCATAAAGAACAGAATTCCAGACAAAGGTGTATGCGATACCACATTTAACATCTGCTGTCCTACACGGGAAATCCATTTGCAGCAGGCAGGCAGGAATTTAAGCAGTCAGCCAGTAATAAGATGCAAAGAAAGTCTCCCTACCCTTCCCACAGAACACAGACTCCACGGGTTTATGCTAAAATACGTTTTCCAGAGGCAAGGCCTTGGGTTTGGAATACTGGAAGGAACCGCACCAGAACCATTTGCAGCCCCAGCTCCCTCCATGGCTTCAGGCATTCCTTCTGTTTGCAGTGCAGGAAGAGTTCCAGTGCTGGGGATTGTTTCATGAACTCCCCTGGACCGACTTCAGCCCTTGCACCAGGAGAAATAACATTTCAAATCTACTAAAGTAACATTTTCTAAAATTACTAACGTCCAAGCCCCGCTCATTTTTAGCAGGATGGCTCAGGTCTCATTTTAACAAAAACTATTTTTCAAAATTTCCCCCTGTCTCTTCAATTATTTGCCAAATCTGGCACAGAAACCTGGACTAAGTGATTCTTTTCTCCCTCTTTTTCACAAATACAGTGATTTAGGGGAGAAGAAGGAAATTGATTCCAACATGGCTGAATAAATATTTCTGCTGGAAATTTCTACCAAAATAAATTTCCACTGGTGCCTGTGTTTTTTTGGTTTTTCACACTTTCCTAGGCATAGATGTTCATATATAAATTTAATTGTATGACTTCATAGCCAAAAACAATCAGAAAAATTCAAACCACATCTAGGTGAGATTTGGGGGGGTTATTTCAATTAATATTCACTGTTGCTGTTTCGTTAGATTTATTCATTCTAATTAGCAGTGTTTTGAAGAGAAAATCCTGCTTTCATTGCCTCGGGGCGCACAGAGCCAGCAGTTGGGGCTGCCTTTGACACGTTCTCCCTCCGCAGGGGAAGGGACCAGCACAAACACCAAAAGGATTCCCATGCACTTCATCCCGAAGGATGCTCTCTCGAGGATCTCTCCGTGTTATCTCAGGCGCGGGGCAGGTCGGGGTTGGAGGGACAGCGGTGGGGACGGAAGGAATGGAAGGACACGAAGAATTTTAAGGCAGCACCGCGGGGCAATGAATTCTCCCCGCACACAACACGGACCGCCAGGATTTGGGTTTGATGGGGAATTTCCACTCGTAGGTTTGCAGAGCTGTCCCCTCGGTTCGGGGAAGGGAAGCCACTCACAGAGCTGTGCAAAGCCTCGCCGGAATCCGGCTCCTCCACCACACCGCGCTCAGTTATTCCAAAAAATCTCCCGACTGCGGAAGAACCAGCTGAAAGCGGCTCCTCCCAGCGTGAATTCCGTGTTGTCCCGGTTTGGTTCTGGACATGGGAGGTGCATCAGGGGAATATTCTCCCCCGTGGCCCGTCCCATGGAGCTCCCGTGGAGGTCAGGGAAGTTTTCTGCGTGAGCTGAATGCAGGAAGGCACTGGGAATCTGCTCTGCGGCGACGGCATCTGCATTGCAGATTGGAGACGGGAATTTTGCCCTAAGTGCCAAATCTCATCTTTTAGAGCAAAACTATTTTTGTTTTATACAAGTGCAGAAAATGATCATTTGGGTAATACAGAACTGAGGAGCGCAAAAGTGGAAAAATACCCAGTAACCACCCTGCCACTTTGCAAAGCAATTTAAAAATACTTTTTTCTAAATTATTTTTTGAAATATTTTCGTTCCCACACATGTTTGTAAGACTGGCAGCGGTGACACAGGGCATATATATTTATTTGCTTGCTAATTTTCAAAATTACTTGGGAAACTTGAGCTAATGTGCAGAGATAACTCTCCACTACTGATGTGGTAAAAGGCAGCACCATTCAGGAACAAATTGTAATCAACAAAGTTAGCAGAGATTTTATTCTGATAGGAGCAGCGTGCAGTCATATCAGCACAGCATTTCCTGTCAGTTTAGAGCAAGAAGAGAACACAAAGTAAAACTTAAATGCTGAAATTATAGCAAGAATTAACACATTTTCCCTCAGCCAAATTTTGAGATAAATTTCAAATTTAGCTCGTTTGGTCAAGACTATCATAAGGGCCATAGCACATTTCATTCCACCTTTATAGCAACAACCCGTGCTTGAAAAATAAAACCCTTCCCTTTCTTTTCTTCCTGCTCCAGACAGCGCTTTGTCCTTCTCTCCCCCGCCACCCCTTAATGATAAACCCAACATGCAATTTTCTGCCATTTCAAAGCCCAGTTTAAGTATAGGTTTAACAAACACTGACAAGGAGTAGGTACATTTACTGATACACCTGATGATCTGAAAAATAGCTACTTCTGCTTCCCCGGGAAGTGTGCTGAAGCTGTGTGCTGTGTTTCAGCTGGAAATGGGTTTCTTCAGCACAAACATGTTTTGTAGCCGTGCCTTGGGGTGAGAAATGTGGTGACGGAGCAGTAAAAGGGGCAGCTTTGGCCGTGTCAATGAGCACAGGACTCAAAAAGAATTTGCTTTGATGTATAAACTATTTGAAAATTGAGTACAGCGAAACCATGCAAGAGGCTTCAGCCTCAAGTGCCGTGGGGAGAGTGGCAAAGGACAGCCCGGAAAACACTTGGAGCAGTCCTGCTCCTCTTTTTCCATTGGTTTGAAGATAATGCTTCCTTTAACCCGCACCAGTGAAAAATGGTATGATTCATACCTTTGTAAAACTCTGGGTGTGAGCAGCCAGCTCTGAAGACCGAGCCCCTGTCTGATCTCAACAACTCTCAGAAGATTTTTATATGGCACCCAGCCCCGTGCCCAGCTGGCCGCAAGAGCCGGCCCTCAGCTGGCACTTGGTGGGGACAGTGGGTGCCTCAGTCCGGCCGCAGGCAGAGACTGAGGAGGAGGAGGAGGTGCCCTTCATCACCAGGCAGGATGAGAGGTTTCTGCAGTGGCCCAGGGCCATCTCCCTCTCAGCAGAAGTGGTGAAACGTGATAAAGAAGCCATAGAAATAGTAGTAGAAGTAAATAAGAATAAGAATAAGAATAGGAATAATATGAGTAATACAATAAAGTGGACAGAGTAGTAGTAGTAAGAAGTAGAAGTACTAACAACAAGAAGGGAAAGAAGAAGGAGAGTAAGATAAAGAAGAAATAGTAAACAGTAAGAAGAAGAATAGTATGAAATTAAAATACACATTAAAATAAAGCCAAGATCAGCTAAATCTTACAGTGACATTTCACTGCCAGACCCCAGAACTTCATCCAGGGCTGCTTTAGCTCCTGGACTGGGAAAGAATTCCGGGCAGGGTCTTTGGCTGGGAGCTGCCCTGGGTAAAGAGAGACACTGGGACACAAACAGAGCAGGCAAAGGAAGGCAGGACAGAAAGCAGCACACAAATGGCCATCAGCTGAGCAGGTGCCACTCTGAAAACCAAACCGCAACTGATGCAAAAGGGACAGAAATCAAGAATTATGAAACTTTGTTGACTATGGTTCCCAGGGAAACCTGAGCCAGGACCTCACTGCCCTCCCA
>VYZT01022193.1:0-38597 GCA_013400735.1 Pomatostomus ruficeps
ACAGGGACGAAGGCTCTCTGGCAGACGCTGAGGACCCATGCATGATTTGCTACAAATGGGTGTCAAAGTCAACTAGAACTAAACCAGGGTACAAGGACTCATCAAACAAGGACACAGCACAATAGCCGAAGAAAAAGTTACTCTCCAGATCTGCCTGTCTTACCTTCTTGGAAGAGAAGTACTGTTAAAAAAAGAGCCCATGTTTGGTCAGAGAAGAAAATAAAACAACTCTTGGCTTTCTCCAGGGAGTTTGCTACAAGGAGGCATTAGAGATCTACCACAAGGCTGAGTCTAACTCTGATCAGAAATGCTCACCGGCTTGACATTGATGACCAGAGTGATACCATGCTCTAAGAGCATGTCCTGGGCAATTCTGGACACAGTCTTCTCAACAAGGACCAAATTAGGCTGGACATCAACTATCCGCTGTACATAGTTCTTCAAGAACTCCCTTTCCTGCAGACAGACCAAAGTATGGCAGTGAACTACTGCAAACCCATCTGAAAAATAAACCCACTTTAATGCTTAATATTACTTTCCCCTTCATTAACATACTGTCTTTTCCTATAAAACAGGGAAAATAGCTATCCAGAAAACACCACCAGGAGTCCATTGTGAACATTCTCCCACCCCCCCAGCAAAAAGCTCAGTTGATCAGTAATTTTTTTATAAGCATTAATTTCACATGAGAATATAGTCCAATGACAGTGTGAAGTAATGGACTTGCAGCAGAATCCAAACATAACATACACAAGGATGCCCCTTACATCCTCACACATAAAAAGGCTTTACATTCAAAAGGTGCTAGAAGCAGAGCATCATAACCCAAAGTTGTTTGCAGTACTACCTTCTCCACCTTCAGATACATGCTAACGAGTGCTGGCAGTCAGACACACTTATATTCAGGAAGAGTATGACAGTGCTCTATGCCTCTATCAGTCTGTAGACACATCTCCAGTACCTAACTCTATATTTGACAACAGAAATCCCATTCCAAATGCTATGCAGTACAAAACTGCTCTTCTATCCAGGGCCATCTTCATCTCACTACCTCCCCACACACTTGTATTATCATGCACAGAAAGAGAAAACAGGCTGCAACTCATCAGCACTGCAGGTCTACACTGCTAGAGACAGGATACGGCTTCTCAAGCCAGATGTTCTCAGTTGTGTTATTGCAGCTCACATCAGTCAGGTTTTAGAAGTTCTGTGCACTATAAAGGTACCACAAAAGTAATGTGACAGCTCCTCAGAACACAAACATTCATTTTAGTGTAACAAAGATGAAGCTCTTGCTGGAAGCTAACCTTTTCAATCAAACTAGGACTACCGTAGCATTTTCTGTCCTACAGGATTTTAATGCAGATACACAATTAGTTATGATTATGTTCTGAAGCAGACACTGAAATAATCACAGAGACCAATATTTACAAAGTATTGCAGATACTTCTACCCCATTCAGACAAATGAAGAGATCTGAGTTTAAGCATTAACCATTTCACTAGGCAGGTAAGTTTTATTGCTAAAGCTTTCATAATGTCTGTTAACCACTAAACAGAGATGGTCTTAAATGCACAGTATGAAAAATAGTCAAATACAGAAACAAACTCTATGGCCCAAGCTCAGCAGGGCACCAAATACCCTTGTTATGGGTATCCTAGCAAACACCTGAAGACTGATTCTCAGACAAGACTGCAACGTGTTACAGAAAAGGTCTACGTACGTCAGTGCTTTCATACTTAAAGCATATCCCTGCTCATAGGGGCAGGGCACCTGTTCCAAAGTGACATTTTCTAGTTCATCACTCCATTAGGTTGGTGCTTGTTCCATTTTTTCAAGCCTGACAGAAAATAACATGGGTGTGACTTAACCCTCACCTACACTAACTTTTCAAATATTTTTTCACACACCTAAAACTTACCTAGCTCTAATACTGTAGAAGGAACATACAGTTCAGAAGGTCTCAATAAAAACAAAACAAATTTTCTAAAACACTGCTTTGTGAGAATCAAAAGCTCACACATATGTTCTCAGGATATGTAACTTCAGCCTCAGTGCAAGGCTACAAGTCTGTACTGCATTTACTGCAGCAACTCTCTTAGCTAGCTTACTAGAAGAGGAAGGCTTTATCTTTTCTATGCAATCTCACTCATTCAACCCCATCTTACACACTGAAAAAATGCACTGGTCATGATTTTACTGGGGTTATTTTAACCAAGAACAAAAGTATACTCTCACCTGAAGTACTATAGGCTCTATGCAGGTAAACTTTGTTTCTTCTCGATAGAGGTACTCAATTGAGCATTTTAGCAGAAGAATTTTGGGATTTTTTAAGCAAGAGTTCATCTACGAAAGACACAAGAAGAGTTAAAACAAAAATACAAATACCTGGAGAGAAAGAAGTACACAAGAAAAAGAGACAGACCTCCCATGATTGGTCCCTGCTGCCCCCACCTCCCTTTAGAGTGTCTCAGCTACCACCCCCTGCAGACCCAACTACACATTGTTCCTTCTTCTGAAGTTGTTACACCCAGTTGATGGAATTTCACAGGTACTGTCCATAAGCAAGCAATGCTAGAGAGGAGTTCCAGCCACTGCTAAGAGCCTCAAAGTCTTGATACACTTGATTCATGCAGTTCAATTCTATCTTGCCCTCCTGCTCTAAAGACTGATTTTACTATACTTTTTTTAAGTCAGAAACATGAATGCCTTTTTCTAAGAGTTGGGATAATTATTAGATGCCTCATGTAGTGGTAGGGGTGGAAACAACGTTTTTCTATACATGCATAAGAAGAGTTTCTCCCCCAAAATCTCTGGGCTAGAAAACAAAACAGCTTGGAAAATAAATGCTTTAAAAGCAATTCTTGTTTGGGGGATCAAAGCAGAGAAAGCTCACAAACCTCCTAAGTGGTGAGAGAGGCTTCCTGACACAAAAAGCAAGTCAGAGCACCCTTGTTTCCACAGCACGCATTACAGTAAGATTAAACAAGCTGCATTACCTTTTTGTGTGCAACATTCTTAGTGCAAACAAATCCATTCACCACCATGGAGTCAAATTTCTTTCCACCAGGGATCTAATAAAGCAAAGAACATTTTTAGAACTGTCATACATTCCCACATCTTCTAGTGCAGTAAAGTTAATACACAGAATGCCTATTGTAGGTGATGTGCAAGCTTCAGCAACACGCTCAATTATCAGATGAAAGATCACATACAGTCATGCTGGACACATGAGTCTTTCCCTTTAAAGCCTGGCAAACTAAGGACAACACGAAAACAAGCACTGAGTTCTAGGATTTCTACACCCCTTCCAAGAGATACTTATTTGTTAAACCAGTATACTCCAGCACATGACAAGGGAACCTAATTTTGACAGGCCATGAGGAGCATATACCTTTGCACATGCCATTTCTATTAACAACAAACAAATTGTAAGGAAAGGGAGGAAAAAAAAAGTAAAATAAAGAAAGAAAAACCTAAAAAACCTCTACCTACCAATTGAACACATCAAACAGTTGACTGGTGTGCCTGCAATCACAGGCAATCCCAGGAGCAATAAACAACATGAAACAGGTTTCTGAATAACATGTTTCAGAGTATATTCATATTACCAGCATGTGAAAAATAGCAGACAGCTATGAAGAGCTTTCACCTCTGAACAACTGCTCTTTGAACTGGAGTTTCAGGAGAAGCAGGAACAGGTGATGCTGCCTGAAGAGATGCCACAGAACTTGCACCAGAATCATAAGGTTCTCCTCAAATCTCACATGGCTTTCAAACAACAGTACTGCTGAGGTGAATTTGGCCAAGGAAAACTAAGCCCAAGCCTTCAATCCTCAGTCACACTAGCTCCTTGCATGTTATTTTCATCAGACTCTCAGAAGGAAGTTTGCATGCCAGAACTCCAGACTTACAGTTCAATAATGTCAACACTGAGCCATCTGGCAGAACTGGATATACCATACCGTAACAATTAAGTTTTCCTCTTGAAGAAAGTCATTGTACTTAGCATGGGAGGAGTTGAATCCTACATAATGGATAGGTACAGGGCAACACATTGCTGCACCATGTCCTACAAGCTACTTATCCGGCATTCGGTACTTCTCCAATTCAAGCACAAACCAAGCGGAAACCAAAAAATGAAGCAAGTCATTACAGAGGTGTTACTCTTTGCTACCTTCTGCAGCCTACAGCCTGAAAGAAGAGGTCAGCCCCAGGGTGTTAAAGCACCTTTCACAGCATGCCAAGTTCCCTCTGTGCAACTTTTTCTAGAACCTCTCCTTATCCAAAGGCCAAGTCAGCCAATTACACCACTGAATATGCTGGGGGCAGTGGGAAGGGGACTATTCTCTTCAAACAAGGGGTGCTGCCAACAGCTGCACCCTTTTGTTTCCCTACATCCCTGCTGGAAACTCACTTTTTTGATGTGGACAAACTGGCGGATATCCATATCATCATCTCTCTTCTTGACATCAGGCCGTACTGTTTGAACTACCTGGCAGACCACAGGTACAATAATATCCCTCCAGGACAGGGACAGGGACTCATTGTAGAGAAGCTGCTGAAGCAGTGCCATCATGTGGTTGTGATTAGCAGACCTGCAAAAAAAAGCAAAAGAAACAGGTTTCTCATTAAAAAAAAATACAGTGCAGTGATTAGCTGAAGTCACATTTCAGAAGTAAATTTCTTAACATTTACAATGCAGGAATTCCTCTGGAGGAACAGTTGCCTAGAGTGTTCTACAGTCAACTCTGGTCCCATACTCAATATATAAACATTACAAGATAGAAAAAAACAACCAAAATAGACTGTAAAAATGCTGCATTCTTAATGCAAATTAATTCTTTGTATTGCCTACTGTAGCTCAAGTCCCACTGAAAGTTGGTTGAATAGAAGGGGCTTCAGAAAATGTTACTCAAAATATGCAAATTCCTTTTTCTACGTGTTTCTTACAGCAGCCTTTCCATGGCTTGTTTCTCCCCATTCTCTTCTCTCAGCAGATCCAGATTGTTGTGGTGCCAGCCTAGGGGTGTGAATAGGAGTTCTTTGGACTTCTCCTCCACCCTCCTGTTGAATAATGACTCTGCAAGAGACAAACAAACCTTGTTAACACAAGGTCACAGTTGAATGCTTGTGTCTTTCTGAAAGGCTACTTTGAAAAGGAAAGAATTTACTAAGACATAAGTGTAAGCCTCCTGAAATACTGAGTTTAAAATAGAGGTCATGGTCCTTAGTCTGAGGGGGATTGACACTTTCAATCACTATATTGTGTAGTAACTCCTTAGAACTGTTTTCTGTTTTGCAGTACCAAAATTAGAGGTTATTTCAGCACAGTCGGTTGTGCTTTGAAAGCGTTACTACGTTATTTCCTGCATGGTTATTATGATATTATAGAGGCAAGTTATAAACTTCCACATTGGCATAATGGCTGACTATATTACAAGTCATTTATACTAGTAGAGTATAAATTTTCATTAAGCAAGTATGTAAGCCTTCAGAGTTCAAACTTAAAAGTCCTCAGTTTTAAGCAAAATCTTTAGACAATAGTAATCCAAGGAGAACTACTGAAGAAGAAGGCTCTTAAAAAACAACTAACTTCTTCCAGATGCTCCACACACAAAATCAGCTGTGTAGAAGATTAATGGGAGCTACATTGATTTCCCCCTTTCTTCTGCAAAAGCTCAGTTAAAAACTAAAGATCAGTTTAATCCAAGACTTTATTTTTCAGGCTATACAGACATTGGGGTTTCCCTCTTGCTTCCTCTTCTTACAAGCTCACCGAAATCAATAGCATTAACTGGGAAGAAAAAAAGCCCACAAGTGCATCTGGCCATGGTATTGGAAAGCACATGGGTTTAAAAACTCGTAAGTGCATGTAATGGCCTTTCATTTCAGAAGTAGCTGTGATGATGGTGGTGATGACAAGAAACCCAGAAAGACTTAAGAAGCTTTAAGCTATTCTGTAGAAGCAGTGCAATTAATCGTATCACATCTTCATTTGCTTGCACAGAAAGTTAAAAATCAGTTACATAAATTTGTCGGTGGAGAAGTTGAGAACAGACTTGCCACTTACACTTGTTTTTTTAAAAAGGTAAAAGCTTTCCTTTGAGCCTTTTTGAATGAAGAAATCTGAGAAGTGAAAGAAATTTAAGCTTGAAAGTGCATTCAAAAAAGCCAAAGTATAGTTTATACATCAGTTTTGCCACAAATAACTTCAGATTTACTGTCAAGTAAATATTTTGAAAGGGTCAATGCTCTATTAAAGGAGTATTGAGGAGTTTCCATCATTACACAAGCAAATATACAACAGAAGCATTTGAAGCTTTTCCTTACCTTTAATAAAAGCGTCACTTATAGAGAACATCTGCTGTCCTCCGTTTTCAGGATTCAAGTACTCTGAAAGAAGAGAGAAGAGGGATATAGGTGGAGACAAAAAAAAAAAAGACAGGTTACACTGGTATGCCCATATAATTACAACGTACACGCCCACACCAGAAGAAGCAGCATTACTCATGTAAGTGTTTAGTCACCAATTTAGCAACAGCGTGATGAGTGGTTAAGACAAGAACATCCTCTCCTTGTTCTATCAAAAAATTCTACAATGACAAGAAAATAGTGCTTATTAATGTGAAGAAACAAAACTTACAAAGTAGACATGAGCAAAGAACCAAGAGTGTACTTTTCCAAATGACACAGACCATCCTTTTCTAGACATGAATATAAATGTGTTAAGATGTGATCAGACATCACGGGAATGACCTTGTCACTCGGGTCTAAAAATGCAGCTTCAGAAACCATTTTGGTCTCCTACTCCACTGAACCATCTCAGACTGAGGGAGAGACCAGCCATAAGGTTTATCTTACACAGTGTAAGAAAAAGACAGCCTGCCTTATAAAAGCTGGAAGTCTCAAGTTTAGAACAGTTTGAAGTGTTTTGAGGAATCCATTCTGACAGAGATGGACTCCCAGAAACAAGGCAGAGCAAGAGATAGATCTCTTTACACGTGGGAAACATAGTTAGTCTGGTGCTAATAACGCCAAGGTTGTGGATTCAATCCCTGTATGGGCCATTCACTTAAAGAGTTGGATTTGATGGGTCCCTTCCAAACAAAACATTCTGTGACATTTGTGAAATAGGATGAAGCTCCACCTATTACCCTCATTTAACTTGCTAGATCTTGATTTTTCATGCTGATTGGGTACAAAAAGTTTGTTTTCTCCAGAAGCCATTAGCTTGTTGTGCCTTTAGCTGGCTCCTTACTTATATGAAAAGGGATTCTACAATGAGAAAACAAGAGCAATAGCCCAAATGCTTATACAGCATGACGACCTGAAGTCCAAAGCCAACCCTTTATCATCTTTCCTGACAGGGGTCCAGACCCGTCACAAACAGAACGAACGCAAAGCCAGCCTGCTTTCAGACACCAACAGAAAGCAACAGAAATCTGACAGGACATAAGCAATGACAAGACTCTGAACAGCAGCACTCAGGAGACCCTTTTCATGCCACCATTTTAAATATCTGAGCTTGTTTGCAAATAGATACTCAATAGAGGATAAGTGTACCAAAGAGATGTTACAAGCCTCCTTTGTAGATTCCTGGTTATTTGAGATTCCTCTCATCCCTTGCTTAGTTTAAGAGTTTAGCACTACAATAAACTACTGCTTGATAAAAGGTGGCTCAGCCTCCGCATTCATTCACTCACTGACTACCTAGAGAAAGTCATATCATGCTCTTCCTACACAAGAGCATGTATACTAGCACCTCCATCCTGCAACAGCCTCAGAGCAGCAGCTCTTACTGCATAACACTCTCAAATTAGGTCTGGCACAGCCAAAGCACAAGTTATCCACAGCTGAAACCTAACCTTAGTTATGTGCTGGACAGAGACACAGGCAGCACCTCCAAGCCACTTCTAGATTTGTAATGATCTAGGTTCTAGATTACTAGATGAACTTTAAGGTCCCTTCCAACCCAAACCACTCTATTCTTTTCAATACAACTTCAGCTCCCATAACTTCACTTCTGACTGGTTCCCAGGGGAAGCCCTGACAAGGTAAGATACCATACTCCTTCTTAGCCCGGACAGATAACACACTCATAGTTGTGAGTCTGAGGTGGTTTAGATAGGCTAACATACACATTTCTTAGCACACTAAACCTTGGCAAGCAATAATGAAAAGAAACTGTATATGATTACTCAAATCATCCTCCCTTTCCCCCTCTTAACTAGATGCAGGCATCAAAAACTAACTACCCAAAATAACGTGGTACCATGATCACAGATATCTCTCTGGAAAGACATTTATAAAATAGGGTTTCCCATACTGTTAACTGTAACTCTTTAAAAACAGCAACTAAACCCCATATATAAAATATGTCATGTAATCTCTTCCCCCAGTTTAAATGCAGAAAAGAATCTTACTTTGTTTCCCCTTCTGATACATACTATGTCTTTAGGCAGATGATACTACAAATGAGTCACCTATTCTCAGCTAACTTGGAGTCACCCAAATTTCATGGAAACACACTAGACATTAGTCAGCCTAAAACACCACAAGAAGTTCAGCCATAAGACTATACACAAACCACTCTGTTCTAAAACACAGCCGGTGGACACATCACCCGCCCTTGCTTCAAAGCAGCTGACCTCTATGACTGTGGGAAATTGCATGTCCCTTAATCATTCCAGAAACCCAGGAACTGCTTAGATCAAAACTGACCAGCACTTCTAGCAGTTGATGTCTTCTATTGTCAGTCCTCCCCACAATGAAATTACTGTAATCCACACAGTCCTAAAGAAACTGAATTACAAGTTTCAAAAGGAAGGTGGGATCTTCAGTTCCACTTGATTATTTCAAAGAAAGTCAAGTCACTGTCACCCAGTCTAAGGACAAGAGACAACTCCAACACAATCAAGCCAAATAAGTGTCCATAACAGTCATAGGGAAGTTACTGACACTGACAGCAGCAAACACCTCATGTCACTGATTAACTACACAACTCTGTTCTTAAAATAACCACCCGTTTTACAAAGATGCTTAACTATCCAGTTTTGGCTGCCTACTCGTTGTGATATTCTAACATCTTAGATGGCATCTTTTGATGTTTATAGCCAGGATAATCAGAAAAACAAGGTGAAAATCTTAACATTATTATATAAAGTCTGACTTTAATATTTCCAGAACAAAGTTTTAGAAATCATGTATTTCATTACCCTAGGCATTGCAGCATTTGCTGTAGGGTTTTTTCCCTCCTTACTACCCACAAAGTTTCAGCCTGCCTATTGCCAAGAAGTGTTTCTTGCTATTGAAGATATCACTCATTTTAACTTGTTGCTCTCTGGTTAAGTCTCTTCTCTAGAGATTGTCATGCCAGGAATTATAAAAACAAACGAAATAAAAAAGGTACACTAACTCCTCTGTATTTGCAGATACAGATTTTTCAAAAAACTGCAGGATACCTATTTATCCACAGTGCACTTTAATGACACAATTCGCCCTACCCCAGTTCTGGGCCTACTACTGGTGCTATCCCCTCAAGAGAAACCCCCTCTCTTGGAAGAAACTGTTACCAGTTTTCTACTAACAATTACACTCCTACAGAATAAGCTGGTTAAGAGACCACGTTTCAGGAACATATACCAAACACCAGCAGAGATTCACCAAAGACAGCAGAGTGCTGCCAACATACATAATTCAAAGGCAGAAGTCTTTCTCTTTTCGGTCCCCTCACCACTTGCCTTTTCTGCTGATCTTCAGAGCTCTCCATTATTAAAAACTTTCTCACAAGAGCTTTGTTACAAGAATTCTAAGAGTTCTGGTCTGAGCAGCCTAAATTTGGTCAACAGTTTCCAAGAGAGACGGGCTCTCTTCCATTTCCCCTTCATCATGTACCGCTCCTTGTACAAGGAGATTAAAGAGTAAGGTAAGTCTGAAACCAGAACAAACACTCTACCAGTCCTTTAACACTTGCCAGAGCCAAACTGATTACTGCCTGTTTTACTGCCATCACACACTGATAAAATAAATCTGCTACAGCTGTAAATTCACAGGATACTGCAGCACACCTGGACCTGTTTCAAGCTCACTTAATCCATCATCCCTCCTTCCTAAAAGGAATTCATTGGTATAATCTCCCTCTTCACAGCTTTCCTTCCCTGTAGATGCATTAGCTTTTCATTTGATCAGGGCATCAGCAGGAAACAAACTGAAAGGAATCAATAATGAGCCAGTGTCAGTAGTGCTGACAACCCATTCCCAGTTTCGGATCATCTGACATCAATTCAAACTTTTCAAACTGTTCTGCTTCTCCCTTTGGAGGAAAAGATAAGCAGTTAGATTTCCTTCCTTCTAGGCATATTTTTAGCAAATAACAAAAGGTGACTACAGTAGGCATCAGTGAATGTCCCCTCTAATTTGTCGCACTCTGTCCTGCATGTCTAGCACACTTGCAAAGTCAGCTGTGACCACTTCTCCTCCCTCACTGTCTTCAGAGACCATTTCAGTTTCAGAATATGAAATCTGTATGCAAGCTTAAGGCTGCTGTTCTATTCTGATTCATAGCAACTTCAGATCTACTAGACTTTATAGAAGAATAAATTAGAAGGAGTACAAATTATTTAACACTGGATCATCTTTTAAAGTCAGAAACACTCAAAGGGTGTGATGAAACAATAATTAAGAAACTACTTGAAGCAGCCAAAGATATAAGTGTACAAAGCTGATGCAACTTTATGTAAGGAAGCAAAGACATCAACTGCTACCCAATATGTAAAGCAATTAAAATATACTAGACCCAAGCCAGTGGCAAGCCCTGATGTCAGACAGTCCTTGAACCATTTAGAGAATGCAGTTGTCAACAGGCAGGCACATTATTTCTTCCATAAGGACATTGCTTATAGAATCTTTCATTTTAGTACTTCTTTAAGGGAAAATCCTTTCAAAAGCAGTCTTCAACACCAAGTATTTTATTTCTTCCTACTTCACTTAAGTAGATGATCTCTTTTGAACAAATGCTATGTATATGGATTAAGTTAGGCCTTATCAGTAAGATTCTTCTGTAAAATATATGCTTATTAAGGTACAATTTTCAGTCAGCACAGAACTCTTCCAAGTTAATCTTGTTTTATTTCTTGCTTGCCTTTTTAGTTCCATCTCAAACTATAGAGTCACCTATCAAACTGGTTTATGCATAGATTATTTTTCCACCCCAGTTAGCTAGAACACATATGTGGATCTGTCTAATATGCGTGGGCAAGAGACTTTGCTTCAATGGCAAAGAGAAAGTCACAGGGGAAGTTACACACTCTGCAGAGAAGGCATTTCAACAGGTCTCTTGAGCCTCCTCAGAGGTGAGCACATCAAAACTGCAAGCATGTGCCAGTTAAAGATCATATTTTCCCCTCTGTAAGACAGCTACGTAAGTAGTGTCCAAATAGGTCAGTAATACTAGGGCCAGCTCTCCATCATGTGCAACTCCAGCTGGTGACTACCTCATACCTTTTTGGTCGGCAGGGTGAGGGGGCACATGTGGGTACTTGGAGTGCTTCTTGATATGGAAGTTCACGTTGTCCAGCTCCACGTTCAGGCTGATGGAGGCGGCCGAATCACTGTCCATTGTGGACTGGAAGCTGCTGACTGAAGTGCGCTTGCTAGGGCTGGCGGAGTCTTTTAGTGTTGGGTGAGGGGGAAGATACAGGGAGGAGAAGGGTTCAAATGGGTATTATGAGGGTACCAGAGAGGAGAAAAATTGTCTTTAATACATAAAGACTAGTGTGTAGCAATAGAGGAATACAGTATTTTCATTGTTCTAATCTTGCCTTCATGTGGGCATGCTGATACACTGGACATTCTTTAGTGCACTACTATAGGGCTCAAATCAAGCAGAATTCTGCCTGAGAAACAGAAGGCAGCAATTTTCATGCTTCTCCTTCATTAGAAGTATGAAGCTTTACCAGTTCCACTAAATTCAAAATACTGTATCCATTGTGAGAAACTGGAAGAATAGAGAGGCTATAGCTTTCTCAGATCCTTACAGCCCCAAGCGCACACACAGAAACACACACAAATAAAGCAAGACATGGTTAAACTACCAAGTCCTGAAGGACTGGGGACAACAGGGTAGAAGGCAGAGTGAGAACAAGACTCAGGTGACACTTACTGGCTAAGTTGTCTTCCCCTTCATCAGCAATCTGCTCTGTGTCACTGTCATCAAACTTGATGTCTTTGAACCAGGATGGCTCAGAGTGTCCCTCTACAGAGTTCACAGAGTCACTGTCTGGAGATGGAGTTTCTGAGAACTCTGTGCTCTAGAAGACAAGGGAAAAAAGTTATTAAAGTGCAGCTCTGCTGAAATACTAAGTAGCCTTCTACAAATGCAGGTTAGGCATTTTAAAAATCAGAGGATGCTCACAGTGGGCTGAGCCAATTTAGTCGTAGAGTCACCCCCTTTGTAGGAAGTAGGAACTCTTTGGGACAAGAAACAAATATTTCTATTTAATTCCCAGATGCTTAGTTTCTGCCTACACTCTGCTTCTAAGCAAGTTGTGACTAAGTGGCACTAAAGGACAAGTTTATTATATTGCACATTTTCTGTCATCACCTCCTGTCAAGCAGCTTTGAAAGCTTGCTATCTCCAGCTAAGGTGGGTGAAAGCCATATCCTTTGCCCAGAAACCAACACACACAGCTTTCGGTGGAGCCTAATTCTAAGTTACTGGAGCAATTCTTTGACTGACCAATGTAGCCCCAGGAGTTTCAATCCAAGATGGACTCTAGCTGGGCCTAATGTTTCAGAGCAAAGACTGGGCAGAGTGCCATAGAACCCAGAGACTACCTAAGTAATTTCCATCAGCCATCCTGATGCCTCCAGGCACCTCAAAACGAAGATATCATTATCATGCCTTTGGCTACAGTGAGTGCAGCAAGCAACTGAGTCAACAACACCATTTCTCCTGACTCTTGTCCAGAAGAATTGAGATCAGACAGTGCTTTCAGCTGCTGAGAACAAAAATTGGCTTTAAAAATATAATAACATAACCACCTTACAAATAGTGACAAGCAGGGATGCATAAGGACTTGCTAGGTAAGGGCAAGCTTTCACTAGGAAATTGAGACAGCTGACTAGCTGAGATACCAGATGAACTCCAGAGCAATCTCAATGGAAGCCATATAACTTTATAACATTCTTCATTATAAGAGGCTGCAGAACATGAAAGACTCTCAACTGAATGTTTTCACTTAAGAGAGGCTACATAAATATCTTGTTCAAGCTAAAAAACCCAATAAAGTCCCTCAGGCCAGAGATTGCTCTTACCCCTCAGCAAGTTTGATTCCAAAAAAGTACTGTAGGACAGAATCTCTGGTCACTAGTTTCTGCCTCCCCTCAGGTAACAAGTCCTGTTTGGGAGGCATGACAAAGACCTCATCCTAGACTTGGATCATGTGGCTAAGATACTGAATTCCTTATTACTGCCATCAGTGGAGATCTAAAGAAGGCTACCAATACAATGTATCTAAAATATCCATTTGGAATTTATTTTTAAGGAATTTTGAAACAGAGGATCATCACTGTGTCTCCATCACCACAGATTCTAAATTCTGCACATGACAACACAGCTGCCCCAAGCACAGACTATGCCATCTCGAGGCCTCTGTGGAAGATGTCCACCATGAGAGGCCTGGCCTCTGAAGACCCTTTCCTTCACTTTAGGCAGCACCACATGTATCAACTCACTCTCCACAGAGGACAGCCCCAAAGCTTTCTGGGCAAATGAAACTTCCTCAGGCTTCAACCCACTAAGGAAAAAAGGCCTGCCCCCCTATTTTCTGTACAGGAGACTTCATTTAGAAAACATACTATAGCTGTTGAGAACAGGATTAGAAAAGATTCTAGTCAGCAGCCAAATCCAGGAAGAACCGTATCTTTCAGCTTTCCTACTCCTTTTACCTGTAACGGTCTGTAGAGAGCATATTCATCTCTGAAGAGCTGATCATGATGACTGACACATTCCAGCCAACGTCCATCCACCAGCGCCTGTCCTATTGCAATGGCCTGGACCCTTGAAGCATAAGAATAGAGATGATTTTCTAAGTCTCGTTCTAAACACGTATGGTTTATGATAGATGCACACTACAAAAGGAAAGAGTCATCTGCTATGCGCTATTTAACCTGTTAGTATTCCATTCCCATGTTTACACAGATGCCATTTAAAATACTGTGATGAGGCAGCACAGTGTACTAGTTCAAGCATAAAGCTAGATAAAAAGACTGCCAGTACTCTGAACTCAGCTGAGATGTCCAACATATGATTAAGACATGTTTGTGCTCCTCCAATATTGTTAACTTGAGTTAGGTATACTGATCATCTCTGAGGGAGGACTGTTGTTCTACACTTAAGAACCATCTCAGTTTTACCCCATTTTCACATTGTTAAATACGCAAGATTGTTTATTTTCACCTACATGGTTAAAAGTCAGCCAGCTCCACCAAATATTTAGCTATCAAACACAATAAGGAATCTCTGATACCAGAAACAGACTTGCTCTTTGAGTACCAATGACCATTTTTGGTCAATCTTTGTAATACACCCACTGTTCTCCAAGTGAGTGATACTTGTCCCATAAGCTACCTCCCATCCTGGCTTCCAAACCAGACAGCTTCCTATGCCCCATTCTTTTGGGCCACATGGAGTCAGCATGTTACCTGCTCTGGTAGGCAGTAAAGGGGAGATTTGAATTTTCTCTCTCATCTCCCTGCAAAGGGGCTTATCTCTGCAGTCTAAGGTACCCTACATCAGCTCAAACTCACAACCTCCGCTCACACAGACAGACGACACCTGTTGACCTAAAGTGTCAGAGTTACCTCGTGGTTATGTGCCCATTCCTCATGAGCCAGTTGACCAGCTCTTTTCCCACAATGCAGTTGGGATGTGTCCGCAGCCAGTAACGATGGTCTTGAAATTCCATCCCACTGTTATGATGGCAGATTTTCTTCCACAGATCTTTCAGCTGGACTGAGTCCTGGACAGGGAGATGGGCAAGTTAATTACCAATCTAATCTTAGCACTGGTCTCAAGGGCATCAACCCAGGCCCTCAAACCAGCTTCTAGATCAAAAGCCCTCCACAAACAGGCACAGAATCTAAGCCATTCTGCACAACCTATGCAAAGGTGCAAACAGAAATAGCAGATATGAAATCAGCTCCTTATTTCTTTCCATTTATATCCAGTTCAGAACAATAAAAAACCAAGTGGGTACCCTTAGAGATAAGGGGCTTTTCAAGCAGCAACATTTTGTACTGTCTGCAAGATACTTATGTCCTCACTACTGCCCTCTTGCATCCTACTCAGGAGGTATGAGCAAGCAAAAGGACAATGAAAACTCATCCTTGGCAAGAAGGTTTTTCTGTATTATCTGAGCTCAACCCAGACATTGTGAAGCATACTAGGCCAATATCAAGTCCAGATATAAAGCAAGTACTTAACTGAGCAATGTCCAGTGCTAGGATGCCATCTCTTTTTGAGGATCTGTTTTTGTATTGTCCATTATCAAGCCTTTTTTAGATACTGTTAGCTTTGGTCACTAAGAAAAAAACGTGCATATTCCTCCCAACTCAACTAACCATTTTTGAATCTGTGAATCTCTTCCCCTCACCACTTGGAACACTTCAGCCTATACCTAGAACTTATTTTGGAGCTGTTAAACATCTGTGCCGACTCTTCTATAGGCTGTGCTCCATCCAAACTGAGCAGTCTCTCTGCACCTGGCCCCTTTTGCCTTCCCACATGGGAAGCCCTGGCTTGGCACAGCACAAGCCATTGTCGCAGGCGGAAATTGGGATCTGGGATTATTTTGAGCAAGCAGCACAGCACCTCAAGGTGTGGAGAAGAGATGCTGCAGCTCACTTTCTCAAACGCCTCATTTGTTCTATTTTTGTGTAACAGAATTTTAATTAAATTTTAACTGGTTTCAGCTTTCCAGTTAACCATCAGACTCATAGTACTGCACTTTCCAAAGGATGCCCTAAGGCCCAGGAGTTTTGCTCCGCCTTTATTACTGAACTGGCTTTCTGCTTTCAGTTCCAGCAGTGGCTGTCCTGGGTATTACCCTAAAACCAAGGTCAGCAGCTCCCCTTCCATACTAGGTACAGAGTCAAATGGGTCAGTAACAGAACATGGTAGGATCACACAATGGATGCAACTGGAGTCTCCACAGTTCCGCTGTCTTGAACTGGTGAATACAGTAAACTGCACAAATTGGCAGAATAAAGCAAATCCTTTCAGCTCAAGGATTTTGACCTCAGTTCACTGAAGTATGTGCTTATCCCAGGGTACGTACAACCACTCCTACCTTTATTTCATGAACAAAGTTCATTAGTCTTCTGAATGGACTAGGTTAAGCTTTTAATTAACTCCTGATATAGGGTCAACTCCACATGGTAAGGGTATTTAAACAAAGAGTGGGAATGCATAGAAAATCCTGCATGTGGATTCTGCTCTTACATGAACAAAATAGTACCAGTCCTCTTCTTCTTCAAGAAAGAAAACGCACAAAAAATTAAACAATGTGAAGCTGAAGTGCACTGGGACTTTAACATCTTGCTTCAAGTTGCATTCACAGAGGTTTGAATTCCCTTTTTCCTGCATTAACATACATGCATGAAGCAGGGTGATATAAAGACACGCCTTAAATATGTTACTCCTTCATGTCATTATCCATTTACAGAGCAACGGGGAAAGGAGTTTTGCAACTAAATAGGAGTTAGTGTTTCTACACCCTCAGGCACGCTTGTGTGCACACTGCTGACAGCAGGTAGAAGCTGGTAACACAGAATGAGCCTGATTTTAAATCGGCAATGGGTTGCAATCTTGAATCTTTTAATGTGTGAAAAACGCTGCCTTTCCTTCTCTGCAATTTCTTTGCCTCATTTGTTGGAAACACTTCCCTTTCCTTCCCTCAAAGAAAAGAAACTCTTTTACTCAAATTTTTATGGTAACTGCAACCTACAACAATGCCTCTGTGGGGAAGGGATAATAGGATTACATGGAACACTGTTGCATGTTGACTTTTCTTTTAAAAAGTATGTTATTACAACCTTCTACAAAATCTTTTACTTATTCTGCAAACAAAGGGAGGGCCAAGTTACGTTTTGGCCCATTAAGCTGTAACAGCTAAATTTATTCATCATGGTGTAACTATTTCAAAGCAGCCATTTAAAGCTCCCGATTAGGTGACCTGTGAAAGAGAAAATCTGAATTTGAAGAAATCAAAAAACAGGTCACTGCATTACAGCTGCAACCATGACAGCTTTAACGCACAAAGAGTTAACACTGCGTAACACTCTTAGCAAGACTAAAACTGTAAACATTTGTATGCAAAGACCCCGTGAAACTATGATTTATTTCAGGAAGACAGTAATGTCCAAAGGAGCATCAATATTCTCCATCTCTTCTTCCCCTGGAGAAGAGGTCCAGGTAAGAGTGCTTTGAGAAGAGCCTTAAAAGGCAGCAAAACACTTCTGCTACATGACTCAAGGAAGGCAACATCACTGCCTTCACAGAGCAAGGCAAAGAGAAGCCTGAAAGGTACCAGAAGGATTTTGCGCTCATCCTCGCTGGTCTCTGCCTTCATATGAGTGCGAGTGGCCTGGGGGCTGACGGATGTCTCGTAGGCAGGCACCATGGGTGACCCCGAGCGATCCAGCGACAGGTTGGTGATGCTGGCTGACCTGCAGTGGAACAGAGAACAAGTGAAGTGTGCTCATTGGGTGGTGTTTCACTAGAGCAGGCCTTTATCTTACAGCATACCAAAAACCATCTTAAGCCCGTGACACTGTTCACTCTTGTCAGTACAGACCGCTCAATGCCTCCTCCCTTGTCAAAGGAGAAGAAAGGCTCCATAGGAAGCAAGTGTATTGCTTTGAAACTGCTAAGGTAAGCACAAACTTCTGTAAAGTTCTTTGTATGAAGCAGCTGGAACTAAGTTTAGGCACATCAATTCATATATGTCTGTATTTAAATAGACTGGGGAAGGGATGGGATGCTGGGTAATTGGAAGCTCCAGCAGTTTGGAGGCAAAACAAATGTCAGCAAAGATGGCCAACACCCAGATCCCTGTAAAACAGCACTGAAATTTCCCCCTCTCCTTTTCCCATTTAAAATTCCTTGTCTGCGGGAGATCAATAATGGGTTATCACGCACAACCAATATGATTAAGTGAAGCCGTTTATTACAAAGCACAGTGTCTTATTATACCCTTTTGTCTAAATGCATGCACTTACATTAATATAACTATTGGTTATCTATTCTAGTTCACACATCCCTTCTACAAGCTGATTGGTAGTAATACTACTGATCACGGGAACTCCACCAGTAGTGATAACAAGACTCTTTCAACATTCTTTGGTCTGCACTTCTTTCTTCTCTATCCAGGAGTTAATTATTTTTTGGCATATTTCTTCCTTCATGTCCTTCATGGTGTCCTCCTGTTCTTGGCACCAAGGCTGTTCACCTATGTAAGCTGGATTGCTCACATGTCCTCTTTCCCTAAGAAATTCCTCCACGCTTGTCCTCAGCTCTCAAATACATAGCTGAAAGCTTGCAGAATCTGAAGTTTGAGCACTTGTTCCCCAGAGTGGCTAAACCATTTTCTGAAGCTGGAGATCACTGCAGCTGGTAACCTTCCTTGTACTGCAAAACGGAGCATTCCTCTTATCTCGGCCCAGCTGTTAGGAAATCTTGGCTACGCACACCAGCACAAACACACCATTTTGCAATTATCACTGCGAAGGTACAAATGCAAATACAAGTTCCAGATGTCTTCTGCTCCATTAACCCACAACTAGACTTGAGACTCTGAATAACCAGAGTGCAACTTCTCATCACAGCAGCAACATGCAGTGTAAGCTATCAGTGCTAACAGCACTCTAAGGAGTGAGGATGAAAAACATTTCTGCATATACCAATAAGAAAACTCAAAATGCCAGTGTTGAACTGACTGAAGAGGCTTGCACCAATCTCATGAGAACAGTTGCCAGCCTCTGGCCTTTGGAATGAAACTCTGATAACTTCAGAGACCTTGCTAACTGACTAACACACATAGTACAAATATTCCCAAAAATTCTCAATGGATGATGTGGCTCAGCCCAGGCATGAAAAAGCAATGCTATCCTATTTCAACTTTTATACTGCAAGGAAGTAGCACTGAATGTACAATAGTCTCAAAACCACCTCTTTTTGTTCCTCTGCCTCTTGAGAGGAAATATTGGGTTGATAAAAGGGTTTAGTTAAGTCCTTTCAAGTCCTATGAACTATGTTGGCACTACTTCCATATATATCTAGGAGAGATAAGCAAAAGCTTTATGTCATTGTCAGGCATTCAAAGAAGTCTAAAACTTTTGTCAGCCTGGTATTGTTCAGATGCTTTCAAATTAAAGTTAGAACTGGCAGAGTTATGCAGCTTAACAGAAAGCATCCTAATGCACAAGAGGAGCTGACATGGAAGTCCATAACTAAGCACTTCTCCCAGTTGTTTTGCAACAGTTGCTTTAACTGTGCCATATACTTGTAAGCAGCAGGGATTTTTTATTTGGGTGTAAGCAAGTTAGAACAGTGAGATTTCGTATCTGTGTCTTTATCATCAACAATTATATCTGGGCCTTTATTGTATATATCTTTTTGAAAAACAGAGATGAAGATTTTGCAATGAAAATGCTTATCCTTTAGAAGGACCTGCAAAGGAACAGGTTGAACCATGCTTGCAACATCTAACTGTTCTGCTGGGTTTTTCCTCCCTCCTAAAAACAAGGCAGAGAATAAATGACACATTTCCCACCCACAGGGAAAACAAACAGCAACATATATCTTCTGCTACCTGCATCTAAATGCACTCACCCTGGATCTTTTCTGCTTCATCTCATCTAGAAAAAGGAATAGTCAAGCTTCTCTCAAAGAAATGGCTACAGCTGCTTTGAGAAGATCTAACGGCTAACATGGCTCAACCCAGGACTAACAGCTTGTTTTCCAAAGGTTCTGAAATTTTAACAGAGATATATCTCATCATGACATGCATCCAGACAAGCAAGTACTTTTGGTGAGGCCATGAATAGCCAGAGAGTTAAAATTTAATCTGGGCTTGCCAGATGAAGATTAGAACCATCCTACTACCGCATGTTTGAGCAAACAGCAAAGGCCTTTTAAAATAGACATAAATTCAAACAAGAAGCACGAGACCTTCCTCAAGGTCTCAGACATTTCTTGACGTCACAGCAGTCATTTAGCATTCAACTTTTAATTCTGGACTCCTTGCCATGTTTGCTGTCGTGGTTTTGATCTTGGCTAAGTGCTAGGCACTTACGGCAGCCNCATTTCTTGACGTCACAGCAGTCATTTAGCATTCAACTTTTAATTCTGGACTCCTTGCCATGTTTGCCCAGAATTGATTTTTGGTACTCATTTCTTCACCACTATTTTACTTCCCCAGGTGAGATCTTTGGGTCTCAGCTGCACAGTCAGTGTGCATCTCCTCCTAACCACCCCCATCACCCAGAAGATAAAGGCTCCAAGCAGTCCATTCTCTGAAAGGCACACCCAGCATCCTTCTCAGCTGAGTTCCCTAGTCTTCACTGGTCCTGTCAGATTCCTCCAAAATGCTAAACGTTCCGCATTCCTGTAACACCAATGCAAAGAAATTTCTGAATATCCCCTGATTCCAATTTTGAAATCTGGATTCTCTTTGCTCTGTTCTTCACATCCCTGCCTTACCTTCATTTCCTTAATTTAACCATAAGGGAGGCATGTAACCAGCACCATAGTAGAAGCTCTGTGAAGTGGGAGCTCCTTGTTCTTCTAATACCAGCCTATTTAGTGGGATTAAGCTCAAAAACTCACAAATTACACTAAAGCTCCCATGAACACTTTCAAGTTCATCCCAGCACTCTTGCATAAAGATCTATGAAGAGATCTTAGCCTGAGGAAGTCCAGTAATTTAAACAAGATTACCCTTAATGGAAGAGCAAAGGAAGCAGATGGGGACACCCACAAGCAAATAAACAAAAACTACACTTCTGCTCCTCCATGACCTGAGTCTTTTTGTCTCCCGTTACCAAGTATGTGACAGCCCTTTCCTTTGGCTTCCTCAGAACTGTACTTTTCTTAGCCACTTCTTTCCCCTCCTGTCCTCTTCACCACCACTTCTGCTTGACCAACTCAGCAGCAAACTACAGGTTCCTCAAAAGTAGTACGTTTGTTAACATAAACACGTAGACAAATGGTCCTCCCTTACCACTACACATGGGCAGTGAGCTGTAACATTTTAGACATGGAACAGCACATTCAGTAAAAACGAGCCTGGAAACACAGGCTTTACAGCAAAGAGTGTGCTAGGAGTGCATCCAGAACAGAAAATACTCACAAATCAATAGTTTACCTGTTTCTAGCTGGTGACTTCCCTGCATCCTCCTGGACAGACCCAAGGCGTGCAGACAACGTGGTAGTTGAAGAGTCTGGGTGAATCAAACTGCATGGAAAGGAGCATGATAGAGATGTTTGAGATATTGGTGACATCCAGCGCATCAGAACAGCTGTAATTAAGAGTACAGTTAATTGTCATGTTACCTCCCACTCACACCCATTATTGTTAAATCAACAAGGGAATAGGGAGATCTTTCCCCATCTGTAGGACAACGGTATCTGGAAGACAGTGTTCCAGTCTTCTTCCAAACTCAACTCTTGAACAATACAGACTATTTCTATTTCTTGTATTGTCCTGCTTTCCCACCTGCTTCCCCTATTTCCCTTTCTCACACATTTTCCTTCCTTACAGGCTGCTATTAGATGCTGTGGCGATAGACACATTGCCCCCATCTCCCCAGCAGATCATCTTTGCAATCCAAGCAATGCTATCCATAGCTACTGCACGTCAGCTTTTGCCAAGATAGCCTGACAACCTTCTGTAATTGTTTAACCTGATCATGAGCACCTTTGCCCTCCTTCTGTTTCCACCCCAGGAGGAAGGACAGTAGATGTTCACACACCATCAGAAGAAATTCCTGTCGGCAAAACTATGTCATATCTAAGCCACTACAGGCCAACTGATACAGTCACACTGGCTGTGCTCTGGCACAACAAATGCTCCTAGCGTGAGAAATGCTCTTGATGAGAAACCGTAAGCAATGCAGCTTTGCCTGAGTAGCTGTACTTACCCAGAGTACGCCACTCCTTCACTTTTAAAGGACATGGCCCTTTGAGTTAGTTAACGCAGCAACTCCGTGTTCCAACTGTTCAAAGAGCAGAGCAGCATCTGACAAGTCCATACAGCATCGGTCTCCCTACATGCTTTTCTCGCTGCTTTGCAGCATTTTATATCAGATTATTTTGCAAGGAGACAACGTCCAAGTTCAAACTACTTCTCATGCAGAAGCCACTATTAGAACAAAACCTCTAAAGTTGTGAGTTTCCAGTTCCCACTGTGGCACCATTTAAATTCAGTGTCTTGAGTTGAAATCTCTTAAAGTCAGTCAGGAACTTACCAAACACAGTATTTAAAAAAATCACTGTAACCCATGGCAAAGTGAAACAAGCACTGAAGAAAATGTTAATCTTGCTAAAGCAACAATAAACCACCTAATCCCCAATCTCTCTTCCTCTCACACACAAAAGCAGCCCATATTTATTCAGTGTCTCCCAAAAAGATTAAGTGTTCCATTATGGAGTTATCAACCTTTCAACAACAGGAATTATTTTTCAAGTACTACAAGCTGCCCAAAATAAAGATATAAATACTTTCTTTACATGTTCATGTCTACAAGATGCTGAACTGTTGTTATAAAGATACTAATAACAGATCTGAAGATAAAACTAACAATACCTTCAGTATTTTGCACATTTGAAGAGAAGATTCTGAGAACACCTGCTTATTCCCCAATTCAAAATTTGGTAGTATTTATCCCATGTATTGTTACATTGCCACTTTAAATGACCATAACGTCAAATCAGAAGTACTTTCCTTTATTTAGGCCTAAAGCTGACCATTTAAACGCTTCCAGATAGGAGCACCATACGCTGAAAAGCAACATGCAAATCAAGATTCAGGGCACTTTCTGAAGAAAGAAAATTTGACTGGTTTTTTCAAATATTATCAGAGAGATCTGCTATGGGGCACATGCCACTAACACTACCACTCAGTTAAACAAAGGTTCTGACTCAAGACCTCCTCAGCAGCTTCACATCTGCCTGTTCTTGTTTTAGGGAAATTAGCACAAATACCATGCCTGATTACTTCTTTTTCCCCCCAACATTAAATTAAATCAAGGTATTCCGAAAATAACTTGCATAGCACTTGAGAAGTACAGTGTTCTTTTACTCATGGTCCAAAAATCCCCTCATTTGAGAGCAATAGGAATAAATATACTTTGAAAGGAGATTAGGGAACCTTTATAGCTGTCCTTTCAATCCCACTTCATCTGAAACAGGCGGTTACTGTCATCACTTCTCTTTTACCTACATAGAGAGCCTTTCTTACACTCTCTTGCCCAATTCAAAACCTGACAAATAAAGCACCAATTTTACATTGACTTGCCTCTCAATACATTGGTGGTTAGAAGGTGTGATTTTGGTTCTGTCTTTTTAAACTCTGAAGATAAAAGCCTGGTCTGTCACTGGTACAGAAATACTGATTCAGTAGGATAAAGGAGGAACTGCAAATAATTTAAAACTCCACTAGAAATGTTTCCACATTTCAACTTGAAGAGAAGAATATTACAAGCAAGCACAGGATTAGATTCTTTTTACAGAAGTTGGAATCAAAGTTTCCAAGGTGGAAACCACCAGCTTTTGTCTAAGTAGCTGTCAGCCTGAGCTTGGTATGAAGCCATTGACTTTACCTTTGCCAGGTTAGATCCTCCTCCAGGAAGATGTTGCGGCTGGCTTTGCGGCTCCCAACCGGGGTGCGCGGCTCGCCCGGATCCAGCACGGACACGGAACATGCGGAATCCGACAGGGCATTTAAGTCCTCTCCAATGGAGTTACTGTCTGTGGAGTGCGCATAGCTTAAGGCTATTTTACGGCAGTAAGTGCAGGCTCGGAGATCCCCTATGGAAAAGGGAACCCGAGAGTGTAAGTGAACAGGAACAAACAGTACTCTGTTCTTACAGGATCAGAGGTGTATAGCTGTGGAAAAGGAAGGATTTTCTGTTTCAAAATCTCTTTGCAAGTCTAATTCTCATACTCTCTTAAAGGGCAAAACCCTGGATAATTACACGCTCAGGGAATTTTTCCAAGGCAAATGATGCATAACGCAAGATCAGTGAAAGAGGAGAGAGAAGTGAGAAAAGGAGAGGAAGAGGAAGAGGGAGGGAGGGAGGACACGTGTGCCAACTGAAATGATGGCAGAACAATAGCCAGTCAGATATGACACCAGCTGATGTCTAGAATTTGGTAACTGGTATTTGAAAGACTTTTCCCTCACCCTCAGTTAAAATATGTAACTCATATTTTAAAACTACTGTTACTAAGATCAGCTTTCCCTTGAGCACACTTTTTGTAGTGCACACCCTTGTTAAATAGTGGCTGTATTTGTTTTGTAGTATAGTAAAAATTAGCAGGTATGGCATAAAGCACCATCGTTCATAAAGAAACTGGTAGAATTAGGTCCTGTGATTCTTTTTCCTTATTTTTAAGCCCACTACAGTATTTTCCAGCAGATACCAGGATCTCAGATGCAGTAGCCCAAACAGAGCTGAGCACACAGAAACTGTTCTGTTTCTCCATAAATAAACCCTACCTGTGTAGCCCATGAATTTTCCAGGGATTTCCTGATTGCAGCATCGACTACAGAAGATCTGCCCACAAAGTCGACAGTGGTGCCTTCTCCGGAAGGTGGTGAATTTCTCGCTACAGTCATAACATTCTTTGCACTGGCTGTCAGGCATCCAGTACTGCTTCAAGTCACTGTCCTATAAGAGAAGACAGCAGATAAAAGCTTTTTCTTTTGTAAATAAGAAAGCATATTTAGTTTCATGACTCTTTGTAGACTGTGCTCACGGAAAAGAAAATTTCATATATTTACATATCTGTCCACATGTATACACACTCTCGCATATAAGCACACGAAGGATTTTTCATGTGGTTTTACAGGTAGGCAGAAGGCTGAGAGCTCTGAACTAAGAGAATAAGTCCAGTAGGACTTTGTCTCTTTGATCCAAGATGGAAATAAAGCAGAATAAAACTATCATATGAGGTAAATAAAAGTCAAAAAGAAACAAATATATGAAATAGTGATTGCTCTCCCCTCTCATTTGTACCCAGCACATGAGAGGTCCTCAACCAGCAGAGTTTAAAAATGAAAAGGAAAAAACCCAACACATATTAGTTGAAAATGTTACCTAGGAGTAAATCAAGTTATCAGAAATTATCAGTGAAGATGAGGAAGATCATTTCAACAGCTTATATTGGGATACGTTTTGAAAGGATTATAGATACATGTAAAAAGTTTTATTATATGATCAAATTCTTCAAAACTTCAGTAAATAATTGTAAAAGCCTGTCCCAGGCTGATCTTGATTCAAAATTTCAGGTTAACTGCTCTGTAAAGAAAACTGTGAAATTCACATTCAGCAGACAACAATGTATATTAGTTTACAGCATTGGTATAGCCACAGGAAAAACATCATCTTAAAAACAGTGAGTTAAAACTTCCATTTGGTATTGAAGCTTTAGAGCAAGACAAACTCTCAATTGTGATTCTGAGCACATCAGCTGCAAGTGCCATGGATGGAGACAACTGCTAAGGGTCACATGACAGCCTAACTGTGAAACACTCTTTGCTAGAGTTCAGTTCTGGCAATAAGCCTTTTCAGAGGGACTGAATACTCCACGTTTTTCTTAGGAAGAGAAACTCCTGCAAGTATTTTCTCAAGACAGAGGAGAGAGTAATCACACAAAAGAAAGGTGATCCATGCTCTCATTTTCACATAATCAAAAAAGACATTGGGTTTTGTTTTAAATTGGGATTTATTTTTGGATATTCACAAAGTAAAGTTTGACATAGCTGCTAGAACAATTTTGAGACCAAAGCAGTTATGATCAGCAACGCAACACTTTCATGCTGTCTTCACCCAAGAAAACATACACAGAAAGAGCTTGAAGACTGCTCAAGACAGTCTAGTGTTTCAGAGAATCTAGGAATTTTTAAGATGAACACTAAGCTTCAAGCAGGGAAAGTTGCAGTGAAGAGCCCTGCCAAGGAACTGCTGCAAAGCTGCACAGGATGCCATATAACAGGTTTTTGTTGCAACTCTGCATGACAAGCCAGGTCTCTGGATCTACCACAAAGAGAAGAGCTGTTCCAAACACCAGTGCTGTGCCCCTTGCACATGACTACATGTCCAGAAACCCAAACACTGCTGGTGACACCTCCCAAATCTCTGCCTTCCTTGTAGGCTATTCTTGTCATGAGAGAGGGTTCAGAACAGAAGTCTGGCCCCCCTCAGCAGCAGAGGCTCATTAGAACAGCACCTTCCAGAATCTGACACAAGCTTTCTACAACAGTAAAGAGGTCTCCTGTAGAGACAGGCCAAGCCCACAGCAGGAAGAAACTCTTGCCTGAAGTGACTCAAGTAAATATAGCTGCAGGAAAGGGCCGTGATGCATTACCTTTTGTACAGAAGTCAGCAAGCTGACAACCAACAGATCATTTCCAGAAGACCTGGTCATATTCATTTACTGCTGTATCCTGTCCGTTTCAGCACCTCTCCAGTAGCTTCACATATGTCTGAAAATCTCTAGGGCCTTCAGAAGTTGCCACAAACTGAAATACTAGTAAGGGGCACACTCAATGTCATGCTTACTGCAATGAAAGGCTTCTGCTTCACTCTCAAAAATCTTGCCCTTTCTATCAAAGCAAGATTATTCATACAAGAAGAATAGCACTGGAAGCTAAGCAAGTTTACTCCAAGTCTACCTATAAAAGCTATCAAGCCAAAAGCCTTTTTCTTCCTCTACCAGTTTAATTAAATGTACTTTTGCCTGTTCATGTCTTGCCCACAGACGCAGCTATTTATACCCTCACTTATAAATAGTTGTGGTTTCTTTTCTCAACTAGATCCTCTTCTTAAAGGTATGGTTCAACTCAGCAGATGGAGGTGAAATCAGCAAGTCTGTAGCAATCACCAGACCTTTGTCTATCTAAATCAAAACTGATTAGCAGGGCAAGCCTTTCAAGCAAATATTGCTGACCAATCAGTACCACAGTAAGTAGCAGATTTAAACCATTCTGAGAATTCTCATTACTATTTGTGACAGTGTGTTTCACCTGCCCATGGTTAGCCTTCTAGGGAGAAAACTATCAGGGCTTTTTATTTTCACTAGATTGAGTAACACATGCATGGAAAGGAGTATAAAAAGACAGCATCGGGTCCAAGTACAAGAAGCCAAGTAAATGCAATGATTCACTCCCACAATATGACAGATGTTTGGCAAGTCAAAAGTCAGCATCAAATGAAACTGTTTTCCCTGCATTCACACGATTCTTTTTGAGTTTGTTCACTCATCCTTCAAACATCCAGAAAATTTCCCATGATGTAATCTAAAAACAAAGCTCAGAAAAGCCCAGTAAAGAGTTCATTTTCTAGATGGTTTGACCTACAAATCCTTTGAAGGAAGTACCTGGCTCTTCCCCTCCATGATTTCTTTGAGGCGTTTTAAAACAGTGCTGAGGCTCCTTAACTGAACTGCAGTTCGAGGATCATGACCTCCAAGAGGTGGTTCTACTTTCCTTCGATTGTCTGGAAGGGAAGGGAGAGCAATATTCATTTCTTTCAAGATACATCAACATTCACATCATAACACAAAGCCCCATTAGAGAGAAAAACATTCACATCTATATATATATTTTACAAAGTTACAGTGTGTATCACTTCTTGTTCTTGCCTTCTTTTCCCCCCAGAAGGAGCTTGTGATGCCACGTAGCTTGCTTTGACTGACATTTTAAATACCATCCTCTGCGTTTATAAGAAGCCATTTAAGTTCTCTGAGAATTAAAACATCTTTTAAAGAGGTGATTTTCAACCTACTATATGAAGCTTGTAGTATTCTTTTACAAAGCACTGAAGTCTCATTTTTAAAATGCCCTCTAGGATATTAATACTTACAAAATAATTGCTACAATATACACATTCATTCTAGGAGTAGTATAAGTCAATGCTTTAACCTCAACTTATTTATAAATTACTATAGCAAACATCAGGACTCCATTGCTCAGTTTCTATTAAAAACTGTAATTCAGAATAAAAGGCATTCCAAAGTTCATATTTTTGAGGTGTTTTTGGGGGGTTTTTGTTTGGCTTGTTTTTTTCCTAAGAAAAAACTCAAGTTGTTGAAAACTTGTACAGTCATTCTCAATTAACTATAGCAAAGCGATTCCTGAATAAAAAGGTAACACAGCCAATTTCTTTCCTATAAAATGCTTGATTACTTTGAAGCATTGCTGTACAAGTTACAAATAGGCTCCTTCTCTCTAGAAAGATTTGAAAACGCAGTTCTCTATTTACCTAAACATTTAAACATTTTCAGAGTCTCTTTCCTAGATCAACAACTTTCTGCATAGTTTAAAGTTTCTTACCAGCTTCGTTGCTCTCCATCTGACTAGTGTTTTATTTAGCTTGCCCCTAGCACAGGAAGAACAGACATGGCTGCTTTCTGTTTACTGCCTGAGCTATCCCTGATGTCAGCAGGAATGCTGACAGCTCTGCCTGGAGCCTGTTAACCGTTGCTGTGCACTAACAGCTACGCTACTGCTTCGTGTGCAGCAGACCAAACCTGCCCTGTAATGTGACTAAAACCGTGGGATTCCATGCCTCCTCTTCAGGTTCTCAGGAAGTATTTTTAGTCAATCAGCCTACACACAGCTGTTATGTGCAACAAAGAATGCACAACATTTTCCTTTTTAAGAAAAGAAAGCCATTTCTGTAGCTAGCCACTTGGAATTGATTTGTTTTTAAAAATCAAACAGACTTTTGGGCAGTACAAAGTTGAGTATTTTAGGGTGATTAAAGGGACTTTCATATTTCAAGAAGACATTGATAATACCAGAGAAACCTCTGGCTCCTCCTTACTTCTGTCGCAAGATCTATACTGCATTTACTTCCTGGTACTTCCTCTGGATTCAAGAGTATTTCCTTTCCAGGAATGTTGCTTCCAATTCAAAGAATTATCAGATCTACTGCCTAGCTACCTACAAATCTTGTCAGGCAAGTGATTCCCAAAATACAAACATACACAGCATTGAGGAAATGCCACAGGTAACTCCACACTGGTTCTTGTTAGTTAAATACCCTTTTCTCTGTTACATAAAACAGTGTCAGAAGGATGTCAGCCACTTAAGAAATAGCATGCCATCAGCAGTAGCAGCACATGGCCAACCTGTTTATCCTGTTTATACTAGAGAAGATGAATGATACTCAGATTAAAATTCAATTGGTTCTTTTCCTTCTCAATCATAAGATTTCTCCCTTTCTGAGGAAAAACACACTGTATAACAAGAAAGTAAGAAGTTATAATTCCTGCAGTAAAGGAAACACTGTCTAAAACACCATCCTTCAAAAAGAATTCCCATGTATCAGTCTTAGGTTAACTCTTAGCCCTGATCCAAACTGCATTATTATAAGTACCACAGCCATTTTGTCAACTAATGCACACATGACTTATAGACGTATTCATTCCCAGTGTTGCAACTGTATTTCCTCATTTCACCATTAAATCTGCAAAACTCATGTTCCATTCCACAAGCACAGAAACCCTAAGAGTGTTTTTCTTGCTTTGCCCAGGTCATCATCCCCACTGCCCTAAGCTGTATTTCTGAAGAGTTTTCATATCTCCTTTTGATTTTATCCCAAGAGGGTTGACCACACTTCCACATCAAAGTAGTGGTAAGCCTTTTTGGTGCTTCTGAAGCAGCAAACTCAGCATATCACTGCATCATAGAACATTAAGGAGTTGGAATAGACCTTAAAGATCATCTAGTCCCAACCCACACTGCCATGGGAAGGACACTTCCCACGAGAACAGAATGCTCCCAGCCTTGTCCAGCCTGGCTTTGAACAGTGCCAGGGCTGGGGCATCAATAACCTCCCAGGGCAACCTGTTCCAGTGTCTCACCACCCTCACAATTGAAAATTTCTTTTGCCTGTCTAGCCTAAATTTCTCCTCTTTCAATTTGTATTGATGACTCCTTGTCCTGTCACTCCAGTTCCTAGCAGAGTTCCTCTCTGGCTTCCCTGAAGGCCCCCTTCAGATACTGGAATATTCTATGAGGTCTCCAGGCAACCTTCTCTTCCCTAGGCTGAACAACACCAAATTTCTTATGCTATTATATATGTATATGCTACTAAAAGAAACTTTTGCTTGTCATTGCTACATCTCAGCCCTTAAATACAAACACACCAAAATTAGTGTGGAACACATCACTTCAGGAATACCAGTTTATGCAACAATTGTGTTTTTTCTATCCAATCCCTTCCCATCTACACATTCACTTAACAAACCTCAAGAAAATGCCAAAGGGACTCAATACAGAATTCAAAATTTACTTATTTCTAACCTATTTATTGTTCTTAAGTTAAAAATTAACTCCTATAGCTAAAAAAAGAACTTATTTCAACAATAAACCTCATCCTTCCTATATGTATTTATGGTTGCTGACCCTTGGTAAAATCTAGGGAAAAAAAACCTCTCAATTAAAGAAATACGTTTTTATGGCATTTTTTTCATGGCTCTATAGTATTTTAGCATTCATTTTACAGTGAATGACAAGGCAAAAACACCACAACAACTACTTTGTTGCAACCTAGAGTTTCAGTTTATAGAAGAACTGACCATATACTAACGCAAGAGGCAGAGGTTCACAGAGTTTAAACAATAAAAAATACCCCTAACAGAGATGCCACAGTTTTGCTAATACAAAACAACATTAATTACTTTCTAATTACTTGCTGCCACAGCATAAAATTTCATATTCAAGTTCATTACCACAGTTCAAACATCACATCTTCCTCAAATCACTGTCATAAAAAGTACTGCCAAAAAAAAAAAAAACCAAAAAAAACAAAACACCAAAACACCTGTCCTTAACTTCATTTTACAACATGCATTTTCATGTTTCAAAATCTTTTTGATTAGGAAAGATGCTCTGGTAATAACTCATGCTCCACAATGATTTCCACTAACTACCAGATGCTTTCCTCAGGCCTTCTTCCCTCTGTATGATCATTGGCCACTCCTTGCCCCTGCTAAGCTCCTTTGCCATGCCCTACTACTGCCAGTCTGCTACAATTGTCTAGCATTAACAGCATTATCCCGCATGACACAGTAACAAGCTAGAAGTGCTTTTACTACCCATGCTCCCTCTCCAGCAGGCCAGCATTTCCCCTCTTCCTTAAACAGGATTTGCAAGCTGTGACATTATCTCAGTGACAATAGTCTCATTATCGGACTATTTCGGTTCAATCCAGCACCTTGAAAGCCCTCATCTGACAGCACAGACACACGTGGTCCAACACAACCAGCGGAGCCCACAGTCAGACATCAGTGACACCAGCTCTGCAGCGCCCACTCCAGCACACGACGATGCAACAGACTACCCAAGAGAGGCCACACAAGCTGCTGCAGAGTCTCAGCACTGGTTCTGCAGCCACACAACCCTCAGAGCATCTCTGACATAAGCCAGGCATCCAACAGCTCCTCCTATTTTCACAAAAGCCAGTAAGGAGCTATTAAAATGTTTTTGTGTAAGCAGTCCTGAAGGGAAACACACAACTGAAACCCTACATATCTGATGCCTGTGTCCTACAAGAGCCACCATCCCTCCATGTTGTTCTACATTTGCAGTTGTCAGCCAGCGCGGTCCCTGAGCAATGAAATCTCCTGCACAGACACTACAAACTCATGGACAGATGAGGGGTGAGCAATAGTGATGAAATTAAATTGCATCTTCAGCAGCAATTTAATTTCATCACTATTTAGAGGCACCAGCAGAAGCCTTTTATTTATTTATTCCTTTCAGTTTGCCTAACACATTATTTAAGATCAAGTAGGCTAGAGAGATCTTTGTGAAGTGCTTATATATTTTCCTGCCTACACTTGCCCACATTATTAAGTACCTAAGTAATGGCAAAGCCTAGAGAGACATTTACAGCCTGTGGACACAGGACTATTAAGAAAACTCAACATGGTTAGACACCTCGCTGTCACTGAAGCCAGTGGGTGTCCCAACCTACCAGTCTAGATGTTTATGTAAATCCCATCACTTATTTTCCTACTTTTTGTTATTTAGATATGATAATAATTTCTAAGACTATTTGTGCAGGCCAGCATCAGCTGCAATAGCAGAAGTAAAATTCTCTGCTACTCGCTGTTCAGAAATCCTCAAAGACCTGATTATTCAGCACCTTTTAAGGTAGGAAAAAAGGAAAGAAAAATAATTTTCTAAAGTTTGCTTCAAAAAAACCCAATGCCTGATTTTTAGATAAGGGCAATGCAAGTATTTTTTCCCCCTTCAAATAAAGTGAGATGGCCTAAAAACCTCCCCCAAAACCTTCTCACCAATCCAGTACACTTTTACATGCATTACACAGAGCTCATGTTTGTTACAGCACCAAGGTTGTTTTGGGGGAAAATACCCAACAGCAAGTCAGGCCACTCAGCACACAGTATCACAGAAATCTCTTCAAAAAGTGACCAGCAATTCCTGCTTGGTCTAACTTTACTTTTTTACAGGCTGATTCACCACCACACTTTTCTAAGCTTACTTGCATCCAAACCCAGGAATATGAATGGCGACCCTGAAAAGGTGCTGGAATAACACAGCAACAGTTCCTCCCACACACTTTAAACTAAGTGTTATTCCCTGGCTGCCTAATCCCAGTGGAAGTCAAATAGCAAGATTATTTCTGCCTTCTGAGTATCGAACAACATACCTCACCTGAAGGTTTCTAACATCTAATCCCCAGGCAATTTCCAAGTGATGTACAAGAGGTACCAAGAAAAAGTAAATTGGCTTACCAGCCAACAGCATATGGCTGTTCTTGGGACATTTGAGAATATTCTTTAAAAAAATAGCCCATGCAAACAAAACAAAAATTCCCAAACCTCAACTGGTTTGTTGGAAGACGTACAACTAAATAGATCAAACAGTACTAGAGGGCAAGGAGGAAGATGAACATGTTTAACTAAGCAGGCAAATGACTTAGATAAAAATGCTTGTTATCTGTACTAGACTTTTGCCTGGCTACCAAAACTACAAGTCTTTCAAAAAATCCCATACACATTAAAAACATTTAGTATCTGATTTGTTTGCACTAGGTACCACACTCTTGAAAATACTGTCTCGCACAAGATTTTTACCCAGTTCAGCAGTTGTCCTCAAGGCTATCAGTAACAGCCAACAGTAACCAGACCTCAAGAGGGACCCCTTCAATCTACTTCCTAGCTCTTCCAGACCTTCATAAAGCCATTACACAGTTGTACCTTTGAAATCACAATCAATTCACATTCCAGCTAAAAGATTCAGTACAGCATCTGGCAATAGTTTCAAGATTAGGCAGGACTGAAAAAAAAAATCTTAAGCACAACTTCCTATTGAAGTCTCCTTCATTTACAATTCCCTTGAAGACACAAACACCAAATTCATCCAGACTAAGCACTAAAATTAGAGTTAGCATGTGGATGTTAAGAAACTGTAGACTCTCAAGACAAAGCAGAAATGTCCAGGATCAGAGTTCACGTGACTTTAAAACATTGGATGTGTTTTGGCAGCCTCTTTTGCTCCAGACTGTTTTTCAATTGAAAGAGCAGAGCCCCAACAAGAAGCTGTCTTGCTGGAACACCAAGAAGGGTGGAGGGAACATGTTTCTGAGGTTAACGTGCAACCTCACTAACAGAAGCAGTGTAGCCTGATACTAAATTCGGCTATGAATCCAGACACTCAATGAACCTTTGCTCACATCCTTCCACCTCACCTCAAAGCATCCTGGCTAGTACAACATTGCCTTATAGAACAAAGAGCTGAAATTACCCAGAGTTGCAGAAGATCTTCTTTGCAGCTCACCAGTCAGTTGTTTTTTGTAAGGAATTGGTGATCTCAGAGACTGAGCCCTCGTGGGATGCTGAGGACTGGACCAGCCACCACTCAATGCTTGTGGATCACTCTGTCCTGCCTCTGCTCTCTCTGCCGGAGATGAAAGCCTGCCATCATCTAGAGTTGATAAAAAGCAAGAAACCAATTGTTCAGACATGATAAAGAAAACCAGTAGTGCATGTAAAGCTAAGGGTAAAACAACTCTCACAAACAGCTCTTTTGGATCATGATTAAACAAAACAAAACAAATTAATTTTTAAAGTACTATACACATCATGGAAACAGGATGGTAGGCTGTCTTCAAGGCTCAGGCTATTTCAGAAATTCCCTAATGTGAAAAGTGTCAAAAAAAACCCTGGCAAATTATTCTTCAATATGAATATGAACATGAATTATTCTTGCTAAATTGAATAACTATACTTGACTATCAGCCCCTGCCTTGAAAAGTTTTGCAGTTATTTTACAAGCTGGTACTGAGGTCACATTAAAATTACCCAGCCTTTAATTTCCATCAGCAGACCAAGCATAGGCAGGTTCTCATTGATTCCAGTAAGATGCACATTTCACGTGTTGTTTCAAGGTTGTTTTCCCATTCACTCAAGGTAAGACTTTGCTGAGTTCAGCTACATTTGTCAGAAACAAACAAGTGAAGCTAATATTGACCACATTTTATGCTACTTTCAATAAATTAGCAATGACTGGTGCTACTCTACTCTGCAAACTAATAGCAGTCATACCAAGTAATTATTTTTCATTCTGCATAAGAAGAGTCTGAACAGATCAATTTGCTTACACAAAAAGCTGTTTCCCTCAGCCCAAACATTGCTGAAGTATGCTTAGCAAAGCTGGATAATGAACAGACTAAACAAAAGCAGCTGACAAGTGTGCCATCTCCGGTAAAGGGATACACAGATTTTGCACAAAACTCAGGTGCATTCATTCACCACTCTTTGTAGGGTATTTCTTTGAAACAAAAAGGAACTCACACAGTTATTTTAGAGTTTGCCTACTGAGAACATATTTCATGACACACGTAGCACAAAGGCCAAGACCAAGTAATACTTTTTGATATACAAAACTTTCACAACACTTCAGACTTCTTGACGGGGAACACCTAAGCCATGCAAATTAAGTGTGGACTTCCTGCTTTATTGCAGCTCAGATGTCACCCAGCTGAAGGTACAAGATGCACAGGAAGGTGAGGGATGGCCATAGTCTGAAATAAGAACTTGCACTGGAAGGCCAAGCACACATTTTGCTCATACAGGCTGGCAGAGGGTTACTCCTACTTTCAGCCCAAAAAAATTCATACAGGCAAAGGAAATTCTGATGTCAAGCTAAGAATCTATACAATACTATCTGCTAACTGGCTTGTATTTGACTTCCATGGGCAGCCACAGATCTCCAGCTGCAAGATGCTGGCTATCTTCTCTCATAATAAAGCTCTACTACATCACCCAAAAGCAAGATCCCTCACAAAAGAACGGACAGCAGCCCTTTGACATTATGTTCCTATGTTCAGAGATGTTTTTACAAGAAGCAAAGGGCATGCAAAGCTCATGCACACACATCCCCCAGCACTTACCTTTGCTGAAACGAAAGAGATTTACGAAAGAGCTGTAGGCTGATTTAAAAGGAGGCTCGTCCTGGTCAGGAGTCAGGGGCTTGAAGTGAGTGAGATGAGACGGACTGCTGGGAGAACGAGGTAGATCACTGGCAGAGTCCAGAGTCGGAGACCGTTTTTCATCTGCAGCCATTTCACGTGCCCTGGAAAGAGGGCAGCAACATACGTTACACACGGAGTGGTGAAACAGAACCTCTTCTGTCTTCTGAACACGAGGTGTCTCATTAGATCTGAGAGGAGAGATATTCACCCAACTGACCACAGGCTTCTGCTATTAGCACAGATCAAGAGAGCTAGAGGAGCCCATGGCCCATGCCCAGTCACTGACAAGGGGGCAGAATCTCTGCAGAAGGCAATTCAGAGTGCCTAGTTAAACATCCAGAGCAACAAAGCAAACAACCACGATGCTGATGACACTCTCCAGTTGAGGTTTATGAGAAGCTGAAGTTTTCAAACTGAGAGTCTGCAGGCACATCACAAAGAAGTTTTAACAGCCCTTCTCCTAATGTTGTGACTTCTGCAGCCCTTGTAACAAAACTGAAAACAGGCATGCCTGAGCAAGCACAAGGCAGACTTGTTGTTCGGCCAGGTTAACTTCAGAATGAGAAGTAGAATGAACTACAAACAAAAGTAGGACTAGGACTGAAAGATAAGTTCAGTGGGAAACTACTTCTCTCCTCTGCATTACAATACAGGCCCTTGTGCAAGTTAGCAGGGAAGCGAGGCAAACTATGGTTTACTTGTTGTCAAATCTAACACCTCCAAACTTCCTCGTTTTCAGGAGCAGCTACATTAAGGAAAAACAAACAAAAATCCCAAACTACTTTCTGTATTAGGAGAAGCCATACTTGTAAACCCTATTTTCTGTGTACTAAAGCTTCCATACAGCCAAGAGTCATACTGTTCCCTAGCCCATCCTCTTTAGGCTGAACAGACACCCAATTTCTTTCACAACTCCTCACTCAGCCTGCACATCTAGCCTGCTAGGCTAAGGTGCTTACTACCTTCATCTTAGTTTAAATAAGACTTAGTGAAATGTTTGGCAGAGCAGGAACACAGGGAGCTGATGAGTGATGGCTAATTTTTACCTGTGCCAAGGATCAAAACCCCATTTGATCCTACTTCCTGCTTAGCAGCTGATACACAGTTCTTCATGAAATAACCAAGTCCAGTTCGCAGAATCGTTCCCTAGAACCTACAGGCATATATTGCTGACTAGAATATTTTCTTCCAAGTTCTAAGAAGCCACACCAAACAAAATCTGTGCACTCCAGAGAAAATCCACATGATTGGCAAGTGACACTGGAAAAACTAACAAGCTGCATGCAGCTCAAGAGGCAAGGTTGGTCTACTCCCACAAAGAATGCAGGAAAGATGGTATCTGCAAGTCATTCACATGACTTCTCGGTGGACTTCTGCTTGTTGCTCTGCACAGTAAGCACCTTCAGCTCAGAGTTTCTCTTGTTATTCATATATCCTCAGGAAAGAAAACATTTACTAAGCATCAAGAGAAACTCTGGTCAGGTTCTTTATGTAAGGTTGAGTCTTAGTCTTCCACATCCCTCTCCTCTGTAAATCAGGGTATGCTTTGTTGTTCATTTCAGTAGTATTATTCAAACAGGTGATTTGAATGTACTTAAACACCAGAGTTCATGGAACATTTTCCTTGAAAAACACCTCTTCAAGTAAATTTGGAATTGTTTCTTCAGTCTTAAGGTAACTAATAGTTTGCTTTTTAAATGCTGAACATACAACAAGGGTGTGCCTTCACACACGCTACCACACTAAAAATGCCGATATGAAGTCAACCAGTTTTATAGGAAACTATGGTCATATTTCAGCAACTGACTATAGCCTGGCAAGATAAGAGTTACAAGCAAGTCTCAGAATTTGCATTAAATATATATACAGAAAAATAAAAACTTTAGTTTCACGGGGAAAAACCCCAACATAAAATTGCTTCTGTCACAGCAGTACTGGCCTTATTAAAACGATTGAAAAGAATAGCATTGTACCTTGCATTAGCTCCAGAAACACCTGGATCTTCTGAGCTGTACAACACACTAGCTGTGGAGTCTATAAGCCTTTCTATGCCTTAGTTGTCCCACTAAAGGTAAATTAATCCCCGCCCCCCCCCGCCCAGTCCCACCGCAAGAAACCAAGCAATAGCCACTTATTTGTATAATATTGGAAATGAAAAAGCAAAGTGCACATATCGGTCAACAGGCATTAAACCAGAGTACAATCCTCTCAAGATCCTCACCAACAGTCACGGCGAATATATCTAAACCCACCTGAAGCTGCGGCTTCAGCAACCACCAACTCATCAGCGATAAAATACAGGGTACGAGGGTGGCTGTGAGCCTCCTCACACGTACTGCTGTTCCCTCCAGAGCAGCTCCGGGACATCCTGCGTCCCACAAAACTGACCACAACTGCTCAGTGCCAGAAGGATACGGCCACTCTTTCTTTCACAGACGCTACTCCCGGGCAGCTGGATAACACACCCCGGGTGCAGAAACACCCGCAATTTAAATATAACTGCGTGACACACACGCTTCACTTCCAACCTCGGCGCAGAGCTGCTCTGCTCTCCCCTCTGTGAAGGGGACACGGCTGCCTTCCCCCGCCTGGGACGGCGCACCCGGAGATCACCTGCGGCGGGACGGGGAGGAAGCGGTGGGAAGTGACCCCCGGAGAGCAGCCGCTAGCAGGGGCCGGACCGGAGAAGGCTCGCTTAGCAAGGGGGTCATACAGCGGTGCCGGCGGCGCGGCCCTGGCGGGCTGTGCTCACCTGCTGCCCGCAGCTCGGTGCCGGTGCTGAGGCGGCACCGCCGCTCTTC
>VYZT01022193.1:39235-51292 GCA_013400735.1 Pomatostomus ruficeps
GGGGGCGCGGCCACATAAAGGGGCCCCGCGCACGGCCCGGCCCCGCATCGCGCCCGCACCGCTGCACGGAACGGACGGGACCGGGGCCGCCGCCGCAGGTAAAGGGGCTCGGCACCGCCCCAGCGCGCCGCGGTCCGGCGGCCGCACAGCACCCTTTGTCCTTCCTCCCCCGCAGCGGGGCACTGAGGGGCGGGATTGTGTTTAAGGGGTTTTTTCCGTCGGTGCGGGTGGGACCCCGCGGCCGCGCCCCGCCCTCCGCGAGTGTCGCTGAGGCGCCTCGGGAGCTGAGGGTGCTGCACCCCGGGATCGCCCGCCCTGTCCTGGGCTCGGCTGTCTCCTCCCGCAGTCCTGGGGTCTCCCGGTAGTCGGTGGTGTCGCCGGCGCGGGCCGGGCTCGGGGGCCCTTGCGTGTCCCCGCCCGCAAGGGGGAGCGGCCCCGGTCACGGCCGTGCTGGTGCCGGGATTTCAGCCTCGGCCGTGTCGGCGGCTGCAGCCCGGTGGGCAGATCCCAGCTGTGCCATAAGATCGCCTTGCCAGGGGCGAGTGCGGCCAAAAAGCAAGTGCAGGTGAAAGCTCGCTTAGTGCCAGCGACCCCTGCGAGCTGCCTGCCTCTGGGAGCTCTGCTGTACACCGGAGTTAAGGACTTGTTGCAATAGTTAATTGTTGCCTGTAGGCCCCGAACCCTTCCTCGGGACCAAGGGGTATTTGGAAATACACGGTTTCTTCTGAGTTGCCTTGGCTGTGTGCCTGGGTTAAGTGTATTTAGAGAAGAGCTGCTGCAGGAGAAAGACCTTGCTGGATTTTGGCAGCTCAGTATTAAATCAGAGGGGAAGAGTGGCAGAGTTGAACTCCAGGGAATGTGTGCTCTCTAGAGGAGCCTCTTGTCATGTTGACTAGTGTGCAGAAGAGAGATACTACTGCAGTACTGCCCCAGTTGATAGAGAAACTGGGGACACTGGTGGGGAGGGGAAAAGCACCGGGGCCATGATCAGATAAACATGTTGGATGCTGTCAGTCGTTGAAGAAGCTGCTGTTTCCACACACCAGTGGAGGTGTATCTCAGTGGAGGTGTATCTCAGTGGAGGTGTGTCTCACCTGCCTGTGTGTATTCTGCGTGACAGCAGCATGGAGTTGTTCTGAACCCAAACCTATTGCTATGACTGGCATGGTCTGATTTGTCTTAGTTAAGTAGAACCAAACCACAAAACAAGCAGTGTTTTGTGGGTTTGTGCCCGTCTCCATTTTTACTTAAATGAATCAGACTGTTTCTCAGATTGCCTAAGTGCCAAAAGCAAAACTGAACTCTCCAGAGTAGAAATTCTGTGCCTAGGCCATGGATTGTGATGCAGACCTTATTTATTTAGATAGTCACAATTGAAACTTGGGTTCAAAATACTAGCATAAATAGACTGAGTTCGGACAGGGTGTGGTCATCTGAAGTTCAAGTTCTCCGTGAAGACTAGAGCGCTAGAGAGGCCCAATATAAGCCAAGGTACTGTCTGTGTTAGGGATAGAAGTGCCTGAAGTAGTTTATGTTTTAAACTCAGTCTCAGTAATGCAATCTTGTTTTACTCTTTTAATTTTAAAATTTTTTTAGCGTTTTGGGTGGGGGTTTTTTGGGGTGGTTTTGTTTTGGGTTTTGTTTCTTTTTTTAGTTTTTGCACTCTAAAAGTTTCGAAAAAGCTTGATCTTGTGAACGTAGCATAGAAAGTTTATTCTCAGACTAAAGTTGTTTAATAGTTTGGATTTTGGAAATTCAGCACAAGTTACTTTAATTTTAAAAAAAAATTGGAACCCTGGGATAGTCTCCCAACATGCTTGTAACGGGGGGGCCCTTGTTCTGCAAGCCTCACACCTCTGAATGACTTGGTCTAGATGAACAGATTCTACGTACAGTAGGACCCGTCATTCTGGATCAAGTCATTCATGGCCCTCAGTCTCTGTGAGACTGCAGCCTCAGGCACAAGGGTTTGCTATCTCACTGTAGTGTCCCAGCACACAAGAACAGGACTGTCTGGAGGGAGGAACTTGCCAAGTCATAGCTCTTGCATAATCAGAGCCAAGACCCAAGAAACCATGGCTGTTGGAAAGCAGAGCACTGTGTTAGAGCAATTCAGTGGCTTGTGAGGTTTTTTCAGCAAAGAACAAAGTGCAAATAGAAGGGCAGAGTTCAAGTTTATTTTTTTGAGGCTTTGTTCACAAATATCTTGGGAAACCTCTGTTCCCTACAGCAAACAAATTTGGCCAGTATTTATTTTAACTGTAGAAATAAAGCTTGCCACAAGAAAATACTCTTGATGTGTAGCCCTTGGATTTTTCTACCAGTTTCCTTCCTTCCTGGGGGACAAAGCTAATAAAGAAGCTGACAATGCATTAATCTTAATAATTTCAGCAGTATGACCTGTCATTGTAATCATGTCCATTAACCCCTGATTTTCAGAAAAAAGATGGACAAACAGGCAACTGGACTAGAACTTGTGAAATCTAAAAGAAAAGTAAAGTGGTCATCTATTTCTGTGGAATTTGGGGGAAGAATTTGTCATGTTTTCAAAGTGAAATCTAAAAGAAAAGTAAAGTGGTCATCTATTTCTGTGGAATTTGGGGGAAGAATTTGTCATGTTTTCAAAGTGAAATCTAAAAGAAAAGTAAAGTGGTCATCTATTTCTGTGGAATTTGGGGGAAGAATTTGTCATGTTTTCAAAGNGGACTAGAACTTGTGAAATCTAAAAGAAAAGTAAAGTGGTCATCTATTTCTGTGGAATTTGGGGGAAGAATTTGTCATGTTTTCAAAGTGAAATCTAAAAGAAAAGTAAAGTGGTCATCTATTTCTGTGGAATTTGGGGGAAGAATTTGTCATGTTTTCAAATTCTTCCATACAACCATAATTAAAGCCCATGCCCTTAATTCTCAGATATTAATCTTTCTTTTTATCCTCATGTAGATCTCCCTAGGAGCTGGGGCTTTAAGGAAAATACCATTTAGCATTAAACTAAGGATAAACTGGGGTTATTTTTAAGTCTCTTTGGAGAGATCCTGTATCCTGTGTTAGTGCCTCACCTAGTTATGTTGTAAAAATGCAGGATACGTATATTTGTAACTTTTTACTTAGGTTGGGCTTTTTTTATGTCTATTGCAGTTCAAGATGTCTAAAAAAATCCGTGGCGGCTCTGTTGTGGAGATGCAAGGAGATGAAATGACACGGGTCATCTGGGAACTTATTAAGGAAAAGCTGATTTTTCCTTATGTAGATCTGGATTTGCACAGGTAATGGCTCTTTGACACTCAGCTACTCTGTACTGCTATTTGCATTTGTCATTAGGCGTTGATGGAGGTTCACTTGGTGCCGGAAGCATGCCCCCCCAGGGTTCCTCACAGCAGTAAGCAGTGAATGCTGAATTATGAGTTAGCTTTCTTTCCTGCACTGTGCCTCTAAGAAAGTCTCTCAGAGACATGGCCTGTATTTTGATCTCCTGTGTCTTGGGTTTCCAGCACCTGAGCAGTCTGCATGACTCCCTGCAGCCTAAGCAATTAGAAACATGGGTTGTTTCAGCCACTCCCTGACTTGAAGCGTGGCATCTGTGGACCCCTGAGTAGGCTTTATGGCTTCTTGCCATAAGCCTGTTTGAAGATTTGCCCAGAGGACAAAAGGGTGGTTGTAGGGCACAGACTCTGCCCTGACGGCTGTAAGCCTGAGCTCTGCTGTTGACAGTGTGAGCTAACTGTTGCAATTATTCCCTGAACCTAGGCTGTGCTTTTATACTCCCTTCTGGAAAAAACAAATATTAGCAGCTGGGTACAGCAAAAGGGACATGCTGTCTACAGCATCTGGCCAAGCAGAGCAAATAACTTCTTCCCTTTCTGGCCACCAAGCTATAATTATTAGAGAAGTATCCAGCTACATTGCTCCTAGCCATGTGGACAGAGGCCTTCAGTGGTATCTGCTGTAGTTAAACCCACAAGTCTGACCTCTTCCCCTGCCTCTGGAGTCATTTGTTTGCCACCTACATCAAGCTTTCTGCTTGCTGGTGTTGGGAACCAAGCAGACAGGAACCCAGCAGCATAATACATGCACATAGTCTGGAGAGCATCCGTTGTCAAAGAGGAGTGGGAGGAGGGCAAGCAAACCCCTGGCTGAGGCAGCACAATGTCTAGATTCATGTACAGCTGGCCATGCTTCAGGGCTGTCCCATGCTGGGCACCCATTGTTCTCCAAAACCTATTAAAACAGTGAGTATGGGAAATGACCTTCCTCTGATGGTTGAGGGGAATATTGGTCATTTTTCTGCCAGAGCAGGATTGTGGGTCCATTGTCAAAGCAGTTTTTAAGCCTAGTCTAGCTTCATGTGCTCAGTACATGAAGGAAGCCAGAACTCTCAGCACAGGAGGTTTGAAATAAAGGCTCGTATTCATTTGGGTATTTTGCTGCTCCCTAGAGTTAGAATCCTCAACTGAAAGTTGCCATTGCAGGAAGCTCAAAAGGGAAGGCAGAGAAGATACTGTCCTATGCTGTCAGAAAACCTCAGCTGTAAACTGAAGCTCTCCTTTCTCCAATCTCCTACCAACCTTCACTAACAGAAGTGTCACTGTATAAGTCAGTTTTCTTCCAGTCCAGCAGCATTTGCACTGAAAGAGGGATGACTTCAGCTGTAGCAGAATGCTGGGACTACACTCACAAGCACATATGGCATCTTGTTTCTTTTGTGTTGAACACAAACAAATGTCCTGGGCAGTCCTGACCCTGTTTGTGGGTTTGTTACAGCTATGACTTGGGCATTGAGCATCGTGATGCTACAAATGATAAAGTAACCGTGGAAGCTGCTGAAGCCATAAAGAAATACAACGTTGGCATAAAGTGTGCAACCATCACTCCTGATGAGAAGAGGGTGGAGGAGTTCAAGCTGAAGCAGATGTGGAAGTCTCCCAATGGCACAATTAGAAACATTCTAGGTGGCACTGTCTTCAGGGAGGCTATTATCTGCAAGAACATTCCCCGGCTGGTGTCTGGATGGGTGAAACCCATCGTCATTGGCCGTCACGCTTATGGGGATCAAGTGAGTCATTTCAGTGTTTACCCCTCTTTTTGTCCTAACAGGCTTATTCCTGACTGGTATCGAGCTTCAAAGACATAGACATCCCTGTGCTTCTGTTCTGTCCCTTGTATTCCACCTGGGAGCACGTACTTGCTAGCACTTTGTTTGTACTGCACCTGGCAAGTGTGGAAGAGCCTGGTTCATGCCTCCCTTCCTTGACCAGTATCACTGTATAAACAGCATTCAGAGGCCTGTGCTTCGATTGGATAGCCCTGTACTTAGACACTTAACTCTGCTAAGTTATTGTTCTTCATCTCTCTAGAACCCTCCTCCCTACATAAGAACATCTTTAGAAAATAGCCTTTACACTGCCCACCTTCTTACTTCTCAGGACTTTCTGGTCTCAAATGTTGCTCACAGCAAAAATGGATACAAGTGAGCAATTTCTAGAAGTGGGCAAAGTTGCCTTCTGTATGGGGGGGTATGGTTTTGTCCTAATTTTTTTTTTTTTTTTAACTGTGATCGGCTGCTTAAACTTGCAGAGCACACCTGCAGAGTTGGTGTCTGAACTGGACACATCAGGCTGTGGTACAGAAGTAAGGAAACATCAGAGCTCTCCTGACAGTGGTAGTACAAGGCTGTGGAAAGCCCTAGCACAGTTCTCAGTGTTGTGCCCTTTGGGTAGCCTGGAAGACAAGAATCAGTCATATTGTTCTCCATGGGCAATTGTATGCTGTAAAGCAGCCAAACATGACAAAAGAAAAGCCTTCTAGAAGAGCCAAGTGCTTAAAGAGATGGCTAAACCTGCAAACTGAGGGCAAGTCATTAGATTACCTGAGATAGGAAGGTAAAATAATACATTTCCAAGAGGAAAATAATTGCAGAACCCTATCACTAGAAAAGAATGGGATTCAACATCCTTAAAGGTCATGAATAATTGAGAAGGTCAATATAATAATGGGAAACAATGGATTAAAGGGGAAGGATTGAAACCCTGCCAAAGTATGAGATTAAAGTGAAAGGAGAGATGTAAGAACATACAAAGGACATAGGAGCGAGGTACTAACTTCAGAACAGCTCAGGGAGCAGATTCCCTTGATAGGAGGGAAACGACATGAAAGAGAATAACAAATTTCAAGGAAATGTAACCTTAAATAGTACTGTTCAGGACAATTGGGAAGATGAGACATCATTTAAATACTTGAATTTTTAACTTCAAAGACTCTTACTACAGGTTGGCCTTTCAAATGTCATCTTGTATGATGGATGATTCCCTATTGCTTACAAGATCAGCAGTTGTAATATGAATGGCTTTTTAGAGGCAGGGAGAGGAGCCTTTCTACCCACCAACCACACAACAGTCTGAATACTTTGTACTTTAAAACTTCAGTGCATCTGCAAAAGTACATACTCTGCCAAAATGGGGCAGGAATCCATGAGCTTTTTCCACTAAAGGCAAGGATGGCTTCTGAAACAGGCTTGACTACTTAAGGACACAGTTTACTGGTGCACTTAGCAGTGCTAGGATAGCTGTTGGACTTGATGATCTTGAGAGTCTTTTCCAACCTAAGTGATTCTATGACTGTTGTCTTTCTAATCTCTAGTAAAATGATCCAGTGACCACATGGCTGAATAAAAAGTCTGCTTAATGGGGCTTTTAGTACATCTGCTTTTCTGTACCCTGCCCTCCCAAATGAGGGCTGTCTTTTATGGTTCTGTCTTCCTGATAGATAAAATCATCATGACAATTTTTTCTTTTAACAGTACAGAGCAACTGATTTTGTGGTACCTGGGCCTGGAAAAGTAGAGATGACCTACACTCCCACAGATGGAGGCAAACCAGTCACATATCTGGTCCATAACTTTGAAAGTAGGTATTTTCTCTAATTAGTGATTGAAACTAATATTTTGGATTTAATTCAGCCTTGAATTAAATCAGATCTGTTTGATGGTAAAATATGACTTTGAGGTAGAATGGGGGAGAAAGTTTGGGCTTTTTTCATTTATTTGTCAGATACTGAAAGTTCCTTGAAGTCTTCCTGGAATCAAAGAGGCTCATCAAGAACACAATCATATTAGAGTGGCCACCTGTCATGCTCCTTATATGACAACTCTGGTAGCAGCATATTTGTTTTTCTCTCTGATCAGAGGCAAGCTTGCTGTGTAAACAAGGCTTGACCTAAGGGGAGATATATTTGAGAACAATTCATGTGTAATTCTTTCTGCGTTTAGTTTGTCTTACTGATCTCTGTAAACCTTTGCAGTTTTTGCACTTCTTTATGAATCAGTCTTTTTATTTGCTCAGTAGAAATGAGAATTAGCACTCTACTCTGTAAGGTGGAAAGAAGATTTCACGAAGATGCTCCTGACTGTGTAGGCTGTAACTGTTTTAACAGATGCAGTCCCAAAGGTTTTGGTGTCCCTCCTGTCCCTGTTGCTGTGCTGGCTGTAGACATTGCTAGGCTCAGGAGGAGTCCTGACACCGCTGGGCTTTGTTGCATGGAAGCAGTTACACACATGTTGCCAGAACTCAGGCTGTTTTCTCTAGGGGCAGGATTCAGGAAAACATCATACAAGTTATCTCTGTTGTCTATTGATCAAAGGGTTCAGGATTTTAAGTCTTACAGTGATCTGTGTGTGAATGTGCAGTGTTTTGGTTTTAGCTACAAAAAAACTGGGTCCATGTAAACCACAGCATCCTAGTTTGTGTTTGGCTGCTTCAGCAAACAGATACCAAGACTGACATATGACCCTCTTTTGTAATACTTGTTTTCTCTGGCATTCTTGCTCGTAAAAACCTAAATCTCTACTATCTCTTATTGCACAGCCGTTCATCTGGAGTTCACCTGCTTCACTGCCAGTCCTAATCTGTTTTCATTTAATAGGTGTCTGGTGAGCCTGTGCTGGAGATGTGCGGCCATCCAGCTGCCAGTGTGATTTGCTGCTCTGCATTGCATCAGCGAGCGGAAAGCAGGGAAATGCAAAGATGGCAGATTACTGATGTTGCTCTGGGGAACTGCCCTCCCCACAGAGAACTGTTGTGCTAGCATATCTCCCAAATGATTAAGGGAAGCTTGTCTTTTTGCTGTACTAATATGTTCAACCTTGACACTGAATCAAGAGATTATTAGTAGGCAGTATGATTGCAATAAGGATTTTTTTTAACGTGTATGAAAACAGCTATTTGAATAAAACTTAATAGCTGTCATCCAGCAACCATGACATCATGGCTCCTGAAGACACAGTCTCTGTAGCTGATCACACCCTGTACTGTCCTTGACTCCGCAGGGAAGGTACAGGGACAACATGTATTTTCACTGGTAACAACAGGAATTTCATTCTCTGCCAATGTCAACTTTAAACGACATTGCTATCTTGGCAAGCAGATAAACCTCCTCCGGCTCCTCTTCATTCTGCATGTATGTCCATATAGTAACAACTATCTGGAGGTAGGGACAAATGGATATTAAGAAAGGTATTTTAAAAAAAAGTCTTGGGTGTTTCTAGAGCAAAGATCCCTGATATTGGCACTGTACAAAAACTAGACAGATGATGGTAGTGAGGTGCTTAAAATTAAGTACATGGTATCTACTTTTGACTAGAACACAGAGCTGTGCTCTGAAAATGACAAAGCTTTCTCATGAAGCTCTAGACCCTACTTTCACCCACAATTATCCTCTTCCATGATCTGAGTGCTGCTTTCTTCCAAGTGAGCTGGGCTGCAAGTTCAGCACACTTCCATTTGTGCTTCTAACACATCTGCCTTACACAGTCTAAGTCATGTGAGTGTCGATAGCTCCTCAGAGCCTTCTCAGGACTTGCCTGAGCACCCACATGACTGTCATGTTCTTCCCACAACTTGCTAGAAGCGAGCCTGAGCGGGTGGATAAAAGCTGCAGGGTAGGCCACACATGCTGAAAAAAATACAGGAATTCATGCAGAGTCTTGTTTACCTGAGCTAGGCAAAGCAGTCCTTGACTGCTGGAGTTAGTTCTGAAGGTGCAAAGCATTTAAGATGTGAGCAAATCCTTTTCTGGCTTTGACTGAGACCTCCTGCTCTAAACTGCTGCCTGCTGCTTCGATAGAAAAAGATTGTTTTATTTATATGGCTAGTAGGAGTTTAAGCACACTCACTTCTGTCACAGCTTTGCTGCTTAGGCTGGATTAGAACAAAACTTCTTAGAGGGATTAGATCACATTATTAAGATGTACTTAGCTGTAAAACAAAACCACCTTCCTATCCATGTGTCACAGAACTGTTGGAGCTTTGAGCTGATAGTGCAAAGCGAATCTTCTCCTGAAAGAACCAGCCTTAAATTGAGAACAAGATTAAGACACCTGGGGAAAGCACCAGCCTGCCTGCCAGCCAAAGTATGCTATGGGGAGAATAAAACTCTTAACCAAAAGTAAATCTAGTTGATTCCTATCTGTTCTTCCTCCACTAACAGGCTGTGGTGGTGTAGCCATGGGAATGTACAATCTTGACCAGTCTATCAAGGATTTTGCCCACAGTTCCTTCCAGATGGCACTGTCTAAAGGCTGGCCCCTCTACATGAGCACCAAGAACACTATTCTGAAGAGATACGATGGCCGCTTCAAAGACATCTTCCAAGACATCTATGACCGGTAATTAGTTGTATACTTCCTAGTGCAGTGCATAAGTCTGCAGCAGGAATGTCCCCTCCAGCTTTGTGAGCTGTTTTTTCAGACATTCAGCAGCAACACTTTAAGGGCACAGAGGATGCCATCGCTGTCACAGTCTCCCTTGTTCTGCAAGGCACCATACTCGATGTTGAAAGCTCTGCTAAATGTGGCTATGGTGTCCGTCTCTTCTAACAGTCACGGATTCTGTGTGGGTGCCCCTATGACTCTGAAGCAGCCTTGTTGTAGCCTAGCAAAGCAGACAAGGGAAAAAAGAGTAAAGAGAATGCAATTTTTTTGTTGTTTTCACTCTTACCTCTGTGCACCTCTCTGTGCACAAATGGTGAAATCCCTGTTTCTATGACAAGGTGTTTTGTTTTTTGTGTTCCAGAGAATACAAGTCCCAGTTTGAAGCCAAAAAGATCTGGTATGAGCACAGGCTCATTGATGACATGGTTGCTCAGGCCCTGAAGTCTGAAGGAGGCTTTGTGTGGGCCTGCAAGAACTATGATGGGGATGTGCAGTCTGACTCTGTTGCACAAGGTATAAGGTGCTTCCTGTGCCCCATTGAAGCAGGCTTAGATGTAGTCTCTTGTGTCCTTCTGTCACATCTTATGGAATGGCCCAGGAGATGGTGTTGCGTCTCAAAACTTGTATTTCAAACCTATGGCCAGTCATGGAAGTATCAGGCAGTCAAAAAAATCTGATTTTGCTTTTACAAGAAAATCTATTGAATGTAGACTCTGTAGTGTATTTACTTACAGGAGGGAAGTTCCTACCAACATAACTGATAGGCTTTCTATTCTAATGGACAGTATCTAGACAGCTGGCTCTCTCTCACTTACAGCTTCAGTTAAGCTGACTGCTTGTAGAGCACTTGCTGACAGCAAGTGCTCTACAGGTAAGTCAGAAAACCTTCAGGACCTAAAGCTACCAGTCAGGTGTAAAGAGAGAGACTGATATGTTAAACTTCACATTTTTGTAAAGCTTGATAAAAATCCTATATAACCACGGTGCCGGGTGCCAAAACAAATATGGGTGCAGAATTCCACAGGATGAGATGTGTGGCTTTATGTAATATGCTCTTTCTGAAGTAATGCCACTAAACTGCCTCCCACAGAACAAGGATGTGTATTGGACTACTAAACAAAGCAGCTTTCAAAGATGCAGATCTCTGAAACCTACAGGGTTAGAAGTGGTGTGAATGTCCAGTATCAGAAGTTGCTGGTTCCTCTCACAAGAGCAGGTATTCTTGATAAGAAGTTGGTTTGTTTCCTGTCACCCTGTATGGAAGACAAGCAGCCCAACACTTACTGTTCTCTTACTGTACCCTTTCAGTAGAAATCTGTCCAGCAAATTAGGTGAGAAAACTAATTTTCTTAAAATGGTGCAGAATGTCTGTATATCTGTATCTCATGGTTCAGCAGCACTTCTCGTTCAGACAAACTGTTATTTTGATGTGTACGGACTTGCCAGTTGGTTGCAGAAGCCCTACTGCAGTCCTGCTGTTCAGGGATTTTCACATCAGTGTGAGGATGTGGGGCAATTGTAGGATGGGGAGAGGAAGGGGAATTTGAGGCAGCTGTCCAAAAGAGACACTGAACTTGTGGAACTTATTTTCTGTAGGCTATGGCTCTCTGGGCATGATGACCAGTGTGCTGATCTGCCCTGATGGCAAGACTGTTGAAGCAGAAGCTGCTCACGGGACAGTTACTCGTCACTACCGTATGCACCAGAAAGGCCAAGAAACCTCCACTAACCCCATTGGTGAGCTGCTTTTCACTGCTCTTCATCATCTCTACGCATGAAAGAACAAGTTTAGAGTAAGAACATCTGCACCCATTCTGCAGACAATTGCACCACTGAGTGGTGAAACTTGCAGTTTATAATGTTTTTCTTCCAGAGAGCTTAAGGGGAAGGAAGCACCTAAGACTCTTAAATGCTCATTGGTCAAAATAAATGACAAAAGTCAGAGGGTCTGCAAACAATCCGAAAGTAAATTAGTAAATTACACAGTTGGCATGGGAATTGCTATGTTAGTCCCTGACCTACTGCATAAGCAGTGGGTTTTGGATAAAGGGGCAGGGTGAAAGGGAAGAGAGGAATTGAAGAGGGAACGATGAATTAAAGAAAGTAAGAAAGAAAGGAGAGAATTAAAGAAAGAAAAAGAGGATAGAAGAGAGAGAAAAAGAGATTACCAGTCCTGGTTACAGCATTGATCCAGCTGAGGGGATTCCAGTCCTGGTTTAAGTGCTGATCCAGCTGATAAGTGGCAATCCAGCTGCATTGGTCTGGCTGATGAGGTGTCCAGGGCCCTGGGGGCACTACCTGGCCTGAGGGGGGGGCTGTTCCTTTTTATGGACGGGTTTCTTGCTTTCTATGTAAAT
>VYZT01022202.1:0-25644 GCA_013400735.1 Pomatostomus ruficeps
GAGTTTCTAACCCTTTGGGCAGTCGCTCTTTTATCAGAGGCCTGATTTTTCTAAACTCTTCAGTTTTTATCCTTTCTGTGCCTCTGTGAGGTGATCCTGTTACCCCATTTCACAGGTAGGAAAGCAAACCCCCAAAAGACAGAGAATTGCCCCATTCCATAGAAAAGCTGTGGCAGGGCAAGAAATGAAATTCAGGTTGCTGAAACCCTGAGTTACAAGCTGACCTCTCGCCCTCCTTCCCCTGACTGCCTGGGGTGGTCTCTGCTCGTGGAACACTCACACAAAACCCACCCAGGAATGCAGGGTTTAATGCCATCGTTTAGTGCACGGACTCTCACCGAGGAATTCCTTCCCCGAGACACTCAGTCTGGGCCTGACATGAAAAACTGATTAAAGTAGCTGAAAAAACAGAACGGTGCTTTCCACTTTCCTCAAGTATCACTTCCATTTTCCAGTGTCTGAAATCCGGTCAAATCAGAATTTTGGAAGTCTGAGGGGGGAAACCCCCTCCTTGTGATAGATGCCCGTTCAAGGCGTGCTGCACGGTGACCATCAGGATATTTCATCTGTCAGCCTGTGCTGCACTCACTTGTTCTGGATCCCTTGGGCAGGCTGCCTTCAAATCAATATTAATTATGGACCACTAGACAGCAGCTAATCTGAAAGAAAGAACAGGTTTCATTTAACAGCTGACTGATGGTTGCTTTCTTCCCTGCGAGTGTGGGGTTTGATTTAGTTCTGGTTCATTTTTTTTTTCTTTTTCCTTTTGGGAAATCTCCAATCACAGTGTTGGAGCATTAATTGTGTTTTGCTTTAGCTAGTAAAATTAAAAAAAAAAAAAAAGCAAGTATGACCTTGTTTTCCATAAATCTAACGTGGAATTTGGAATATCCAGCATCCTCCTGACTGAGATTCTGTGAGATCCATCAGCACAGTTCAGCCCCAGCCCCGATGCCTTCGGAGAGCTCACCCCTGGGTAACATTTTCATTCCCTCTGGCAGCTGTCCAGTGAACAACAGAGGAACCTGACGAGAGTGGCTCTGAAATGTGTGTTTATTGCATTGTCATGGTGCCAGAAGGAGCCGTTTGTCTGGAATTCGTAAAACTGCTCCTCGTACTTGTCGGAGTTTCTGGCGAGTGCTGTGGGATGGCCAGGGGCTGCCAGCTGATTTCTGACTGGGTTAGAGGTGTCCTGCTCCTTCACCAGGAGTGTCAGGAACCTGGATTTTAGAAGGTTCATTAGCAAGACTTGGTAATCAGGGGAATTGAGGATGTCGGATATCAATTTGTTGTGGTGAAATTAGGTAGGAATAAGAATCAAGTTAATCACAGAATCCTTAAGGTTGGAAAAGACCTCTAAGGTCATCGAATCCAACTGTCACCACTGAACCAAGTCCTCAAGTGCCACACCCGCCCCTTCCCTGGGCAGTTCCAGTGCTTTACAACAGGGCTGGGAATGTGAACGTGGGGCAGTTCCAGTGCTTACAACAGGGCTGGGAATGTGAACGTGGGGCAGTTCCAGTGCTTTACAACAGGGCTGGGAATGTGAACGTGCTCAGGAACTGGAAGGGAGATTGGGAAGCTCCTCGGAAGATCTCCCAGTCCCTTGCCATGGTCACCCACACCAGCATCACTCTGACAGCTGTTTGTGCATTCTCAAACCTCCCGTGGTTACAGCTCGAGGTGTCCCCAGCTGGATTAGACCAGGCGTTCACCCGAGGCCTCCAGCAGCTTCCTGCCAGCCAGCAGGATTTTATTCTTTTTTTTCTATATTTTAACCCTGAGACTGTGGAACCAAACCCATGAGAAACATAACAAGTGCCTCTGCCAGTGGGTTTGAGGGGAAAAAATACAGATCAATAAGTAATTTCTGTCTTGCTGCTGGTCAGCACCTCAAATCCAGCGCGTGCAGTTGGAAGTTGCAGTTGGAAGTTGCAGTTGGAAGTTGCAGTTGGAAGTTGCAGTTGGAAGTTGCAGTTGGAAGTTGCAGTTGGAAGTTGCAGTTGGAAGTTGCAGTTGGAAGTTGTCTCTGGGCAGTTGGAAGCGTTGATATTTAGAATTTTTCTGCCGTGAGGCATACCTGGATTTGCAAAGAACCAAGGGTTACCTGATCTGGGCAGAGCTGCTGCTGCAGCTGTGGTTGCCTCTTAGCCCTGCCCTCCTGCTTTTCCCGGGGCTGGAAGTGCCGTGGATTTAGGGCCTCTTTTTGGAGGTTACAATCTCTGATAATCAACATTCTTGGGTCTTCCTTCATCGCCGAAACTCACTGGAGCCCGAGCGAGAAGAAAACTGTCAACTCTCATGTAAACCGAGCCACCAGTGCCGTGGATAGGGCTGGAATTTTATTTATTAAGCAAAGGCTCTTGGATTTCTCTGGAGCTGGAAACTCTACCCTGCCCCGCGTGTCCCCGGGGACCGGAGCCAGGCAGGGCAGGGGCAGGGGTCAATCTCATGGTGGAGGTGGCCCAGCCCCAGCTGCTTTTCTCCAGCTCCTCAAGGAAGGAGGGACTTCATGGAGCTCAGCACAGGGTCCTCCATGCCAGCAAGGAGCATCTGCTGAAGGAATCACGAGGGACAGACCATCCCAGCTGCTCTCCCTTTATCCCACAGCGCAGCTTTGCATCCCCGACCTTTAAATCCTAAAGGAAAAAAACCTCTAAAAAATCATTTCAGTCTTAGGTGAAGGTGTGGCAGAAACTCAGGTTAATTTTTGGGTTCTGTTTTAGGCAGCAAACTGTGAATGCTTTGGAAATCATGACACTGCACCCTGAGCAGTTTGGGAGTGCTGTGGTTTGTGGTTTGGGGTTTTTACACGGAATATCCTGAGCTGGACGGGACCCAAAGGATCAGCAGATCCCCCAGGAATCATTTCCTTGCTGGTTTTACCATCTCTGTCCATGGGAACCAGGGTTCTCCCTGAGAGAGCGGCACTGCCATTATCTTACGGATTTCTTTGGAAATTGGGGGGGAAAATGGAACAAAGCAGCGAAGTGTGAGCCCTGAGGAATGCTTATCTTTCCTTTCTCAAGGAGATATCCCTGGGGAAGCTGTGGGAGGGAGACTCCAAACTCTCCAGACATTTAGATAAGAGAATTTAAGAATTTAGGGAAGTCTGAAATTATATAAAAAAATTGGAATAGGCATCATGTGCTTCCCATAATCAAGAATATCTGAACATGGCTGCAAGTTACTCATTAGGGTATATCAAAAAACGTTTAAAATTAATCTTTTTTGTCATTCTGTGATCTACTTTCTCATGTCTTATGCTCCTTAGCTGAAAACACACCCAATTAGGAGCAGAAGTGACTTCCTTTTTTTAAAAAGTCCGTTATAAAAATAAAAGTTCTGTGCTTCCACTTGTACAAGCACAGAAATAAGTACAATTGAAGCATAAAAGCAAAAAACAAACATTCACAGCTTGGACTTCTCTTTTATTTTTGTTTAAAAAAAGGTTTAAAACAAACTAGGCAACACTCCAGGAAAGGGTTCTTGGTGTTTTAAATATATTGTTTTAAATATATTGTTTTAAATTTAGGTGATCTTTCACTTTATTAGGAGGGTGAGGGGATTAAGAAACATTGTTGTAGGTTACCTGTTTATAAACTCTGCCTCCAGAAATAACCGAGGGGCACAATTCCCATCAGCACTATCAGAAAACAGATCACCCAAATCAAAGCTTCCAGCTGAAATTCTTGTTTACCCCTTGAACCGAACCCCGTTTATTGCGTTTCTATTCAGATGAAGATGTAAATAAGAGACAAAAAAGAAATTGTTGTAGGCCGGATGTGAGCGGCGATGCACAGAGCTTTTCCAGGGCTCCGTGTCCTGGTTCTGACCTTTGCTGGGGCAGTGCCTGCCTGGGTGTGCAGTCACTCCAGCCTCCCTGCTCCTGGCAGGTACAGTTTTTGCTTGGCTCTTCACGGTGGTTGAATATCCAGAGAAGCTGGGGCTGCCCCTGGATCCTTGGGAGTGTCCCAGGCCGGGCTGGATGGGGTTTGGAGCAGCCTGGGACAGGGGAAGGTGTGACTGCCCCTGGATCCCTGGGAGTGTCCAAGGCCGGGCTGGACGGGGCTGGGAGCAGCCTGGGACAGGGGAAGGTGTCCCTGCCCTGGCAGGGGGAGGAGGGACGTGGTCTGTAAGGTCCTTGGAGCCCAAAGCAACAATTCTGGGAATATCATCCCCATGGCTGAAGCTGAGCCATCCCCTTGGGATGCTGCTCTGGGCTGATCTCAGAGGTCCCTGGCTCAGCTCCCCCTGGCTTGTGGACTTGCTTGGCTTGGGTTTATAAAGCTGAGCTGCCAATATTGCCCATCCTGGTGAGCTGGGAGCGTTCCCTCGCCTTCTCCTGCCTGTTCGCATCCATCTCTCCTCCCGTTCCAAACCCAGGCTTTGTAGCCAGGGCTGTCATTTTGGAAAGCGCTGTCTCTGGTTTATGACCAGAGGTGCTGTGCATCATCAAGACGAGTCCCAAGCCTCCCAGATTTGAATATGTTGGACAATCTGGGTCTGGGAGAACCCAAATAGTGAGACATGACAATCCCTGAGGGAGCCAGCAACAGAAAAGTACAAACAGCCCTTGGGTTTGCACACGTGCTTTGCACACCCAGTCAGGGTTCTCCACACCCCACGCCGTGGCTCTGCAGACTTTGCAGGATATTTGCATTCTTTGCATGTTAAAACTCTGGCTTTTCCCTCGAATTCTTCCATTAGCAAAGCGTTTTACATTCCTCTGACATCTGCAGTTTAATATATATTCTTTATAAATCTGGGTTTGTGGGAAACGTCTCTACTTATTTTTCAACTTCTTTTGGGACATTTATTGGAGAAGATGCATTTGGCCTGGGAGGCAGGGCTGGGATGCAGGACAACTGGGGTTTGTTTTCAGGAGAGGAGATCTCTCTCTCTCAAGGGGCAGGATTGTCTCCAGTGCAGATTTACTGTCTGGCACAGCCCGGTACAAGCCTCCGACATGGAGCCACGGCGAGACTCTCAGACACAAGGCCACAATTTTCTCCCTTTCTGGGAGAATTTTTAATCTGGGCCAGCACTTCATTTTGGGGTTTGGCTCGGCAGTGGGAGCGGAGCTGCTCTCTAATTTTGGGACGCTCGATGGCGACCTGGCTATTGGATGTTTGCTGTGGGGACGTGGTGCTGTAGGGTACCAGGAGGCTGCCAGGGAAAACAAGCAGCAAGGAGCCAGAGTCTCCGGGTGAGGCACCCGAATTCCTGCTGCTCTTTGGGACAGTGGTAGGGCTGGTGGCTTGGAGGAGTCTGGCTCAGCCTCAGACTGTATTTGCAGAGCTGCTGTGGGTGAGCAGGAATTGAAAGAACAAAGCAAGTCTGGCCGGGTTATAAGGGACTCTCTTCCTGCAGAAATTCGGAACTGTGTGAGAGCCAGGTTAACACAGGTGTCGCTTCGAATGTTTTGAAAAAAACAATACTGCTGGAACTCTTTGTCCTGGTCCAGAGAATGCAAATTAAATGCAATTATTTATTGCCTGCTGAATGCTGCTGGATTTTGGGGTTCACAGATTGCTCCCTACCAGTTCCAAAGTGCTTGCAGGACTGAGATATTGATGTGAGACAGGAATCACTGTGTCCATGCCCAGCCCACCTCCAGGTATCGTTTTCCCTCCCAGGACAGCACCATCCAAAGTGTGAGTCAAAAATAGGTGCTGCAGAGCCTGTTCCAGCCCAGGAGCCTCGGGGAGCCCAGCGGATCCGAGTGCCATGGGAACGGGGCAGACAGGGATGTGTGGTTTTCCTGACCGCTGCCCAGCCGAGCCGAATGCTTGGTCCGGTGCCCTCTGGCAGCTGCTGAGGTGGGAGCAGGATTGACCCCCTCGCAGTGATACTAAAGCTGTAACCTATATCTACAAATTAAAGTCAAGGATTTATGGACCTTGGAATATTTTACCCGTGCCTCTGAACTGCCAAGTGGAACTATTCTGGGCTGGAACCCAAAACATAGTTTACTGAAATTCCACTGCTTTAATGATGACTTTTTTTTTTTTCCCCCTATAGAAAACAATATGAAACATTCTGCCATCCAAACATAATTACATTCTGCATCTGGAATTTGTTGATGTTTCCGTTTGCTGCTCATACACACACAATTCAATGAAATGGTTGGTGAGAGCTGTCCTACCCTAAACCGTGGTTGCTCTCGGTGGTTACAGCTCTTGCATGACAAAAGAGAACTGTTGGGTGGTGAATTCCGGTGGCTACTGTGTGGAGGGAGCACTGCTCTGTCCTTTTTCTCAGGGGATTTGAAGAAGTGGGTCAGTCAGGCTGAAATACATCCCGGGAATGAAGGTGGGACCGCTGGGGTGTACATCACTCCCCGTGGTCCACACACGAGGCTCCTGCAGCTCTCACTCGGCAGGGACGCTGGGATTAGGATGGAAAAGGCTCTGCACCTGACAGAGGCAGGAGTGTGAATCTCTTACAGAATGTTTGGTGGTTGCTGCGGCCTCTGGGAGGGCAGGGAGAGCCCCAGCTTGCCAGTTCCTTGAGAAGAGCCCTGCTCCCCTCGCTGGAGCTGGGCTCAGGATGGGTGCGGTTCATTTCTTTGTTTTAGCCACAGCCCCGGTCAGTCTCCAGGGGAAGTCTCCATGATGGGGATGGTATGAAGCAGGAAAGGGGAGATCTTTAGACAGCCAGAGTTCCAGGCCTGGTGAGTGACTCTGATCAGCAGTTGTGCTTAGACAGGAAAAAAAATGAGAGAGCAGAAGTGATTTGATGCAATTCCAGTGTAGATTTCAGCAGACCTAGGGTTCCTCCAGCTCTGAAGGGCTCTCCAGCCCGTTCAGCTACAGTGGAAATTAGGCTGGCCTTGGGTAGAGTGGTGTGTGAAGGGCATTTCTCTGGAATGCCTTAATCCGACGTGGCCGTCGGCTGAACACGAACAGTCCCACGAGAGTCAGAAACCCAGGCTGCCTCCTGCCCTCTGCCCGTGCAATCCAGTGCTTTCAGGGGCTTCCACGTGTGTCTGTGTCTTTCAGCATTTCACAATGAAGATCCCTTTCAGCCAAGGCTTTCCTGAGGTGATTTGGCAGAGCTGAGCTTTGCTTCGTGCCTGCGAGCTCGGGCTCTGCGGGCGCTGCTCGCCCGTCTGTCAGCAGCAGCCACTTTAACCCGGGCTGAGCATCCAGGCTCTGCCATCCCCCCGGGCTACATCTGTCAGGGTGAGATGGTGACAGGTGAGGGAGGCACATTGCAATGCCTGGAATGAAACCCAGGGGACGAAATGCACCTCAAACTTCCTCTGTGCTTTTATGGAACCGGTGGAGTCGGCTCCGTAATTACCTGCTCAGCAGGGCGTGCTGGTGTGCTGCCCTTCCCCTCCAGACACCGAGGTTTAATCAGAGCAGCCTGGCCAGGAACAGCCTCTCCCAGGCAGCACAGCAGGACTCAGAGGAGCAATTCCAGAGAATATTCCAGTGGGCCAGTGCAGCGATGTTATCAGCAGCCTGTTACCCGTAAACTGCCCCGTTCTGGCAGCCCCTGCACTGGGTGAGGCCATCACCCTTCCTTCTCCCACTGAGCCACCGGTACCCAGCAGGGCTTCTGTAATCTCGCTCATGAATGAGTCTGGGAAGGCTTGAGAGAAGGGCAGAGGCCTTGATGAGCAGCCTGATGGACACGGCAACCTCCTCACCTGCAGCAGCAGTGCCCACAACAAACCAAAATCAGCCCAGTATGAGCACACCTCTCTCTCTGCAATCGTATCTTGCCCTCTGAGAATGATCCCACATCATATTTTTAGTGATACCCTTGAAGCTCATGAGCATTAATCACATGCCAGGATGTTGCCCTGGCTGGAAAGGAAGGGGATTTGGGAGAACATGAAGCACAAATCCAAGGTAAGACCTGAGAAAGTCCAGTCCCTGCAGTCACAGGTCACTGCGGCCTCTCATCTTCTCTGTGAGTTTATAAACAGCCCTTTTAAACCACAGGAACATCTTTTGTGTGGTTTCTCCCATCCTGTTGGGAGGCTGTGCCAGAATCTTTCTGCACCTTTTTCTCATTTCTAGCAGAAATTTATTAAGGGCTGGCTTATAGCCACCGCTTGTTGTGCAAATGTTTTCCTTCAGGTTGGATGACTCTTCCTCCTGCTGATTGCCCTTCTGATTTATCTGCAGAGAGCCCTGTGTGCCTCACTTCTGCTGCATGCTGAGGGTGCATCTTTGCAGTGCCTGAGGCAGTGATGCAGAAAATTCCAAGCTACTGGTTCCAGGTGATGGGAACGTGCTGTGCAGCCAGGTCCAAAAATCTGTCCGTGCTTCAGAGGTTGGGGTTGTGTCCAGGGGAATCCCAGGTGTGTTCCCGCCCAGCTCGGACACAGCAGCTGCAGTGAAGGGAAGATGAAAGTGTTGAGGTCGTACCCTGGATGTCCTCCTGTCTCATCCCCTTGGATTTGTCAGGGTGTCTCAGAGCTTTGCAGCAGCTCCTCCCTATGGCACTCTTCAGGCAGGCCTGCTAGGCCGAGGGCCTGAAGGAGAGCCACACAAGAACACACACAGACGCAGCAGGAGAGAGAGCAGGAAGAGAGAGGGCAGAGCCCTCCGACTTTATTTATATGTTTTCACACATCACTGTGGATTGGAGGTAGAAATCACCACTTCTTATAATCTACTTGGTCAAAGTATTTGTCAATCATATTTCTCTATCCGGTATACCGGAATTCGTAAACACAGATACAATTTAGGAAAACATAAATAATAGAGAAAAAACAAGTCATGGCCATGACAGAGAAAATCTAACAAGAAAACACTGAACACTGCAAAGTTAGGGTAACACCTCCCCACCCCGCTGCCTTCCCGATCCGTGTGTGCGATCGCACAGGAAGGGTTTGTTCAGCCCCCAGACTCCAGCAAAGCACCAGCCCTTGGAGGGGTGTAAAACATGGAAGTTATTCAAGTGAAATAACATCTCTTGCCATCCTGCAATTTGCCAAGCAGCCGGGAATTCTGCAGGAGTAACTCACACCTACCAGCGAGGTGCTGCCAGGCCCAGTGTCCCAAGCTCTGTGGGGCAGAGCAGCCCCGGCCCCGTCTGTCACGGGAGGGATTTCCCCGTGTCCTTCCCTGGGCTCCCAGCAGCAATCCTGTTCGTGCAGGTTACCAGGAGTTCACGTGGCTGAGCCTTGAAGCACCGAGCTCTCCTTTTCTGCCCTCCTGACAGCTTTATTGCTGCAAATACACCGAGGAGCCAGTTCAATAGGCTGAACGCTATCAAAAGATTTTTCTTTATGGTCTTAAGAGGGCTTATCTGTAATTCCTGGCTGCTCAGTCTTTGAAAACTATAATGTTACAGACAGTGATTTTTTTCTTTTCTTTCTTTTTTCTTTTTTTCTCTTTTAACGTGTGGTTTATTTTTAAAGACAGACATTCAGGGTCACTGTTAACTCTTTTCTCCCCTCAGGTCTTTCAGGGAAACTGCAGATTTGACACAGTCATTTTGTTTTATCAGTCTGCAGCAATTTCATTGAATTATTCCATTTGGAAAATGGCCTCAACGGTGCAGAGAGTTGAAATATTTCATAGTGAACTGAGGAGGTTTTGCTGTCATTCCCTCCGCCAAGCACAGTTCCTACCTGGCCAGGGCTGCAGTAACCTGAGGTTGCTCAGTCACCTTTGATTGTTGCTGTAGGGGTTTGCCTGTTCTGACTGAGGATTTGCAGTCACAGGTTGCATCAGGAAATTCTTTATTTTCATTTCTGGTCCAGCCTGCTTCCTTCACGCTCCCCTCTGGAGCTGGAAATGAGGGGGACGCGCTTGTTCTCCTGTGACAGGAGCTGGGCTGTATGAAGTAGCTACAGCTATAAATGTATTTATAGGGAACCAAATTTCTGCAGCAGACACTGGAGATGTTTGCTGATCACTGTGGGCTCTGTGGTTCTGGGCTGTCTGGAGAAAGGCAACTTGAAAGCTCTGTGTTCTCACCACCTGAAAATTTTAAAATTCTTCAAGGTGTCCAAGCTGAGCACCTGGTAAGTGAAAGGTTTGAAATCAAGGGGTTTCTGTAAAAATGTAGGGTTTGGTTTTACAAAATGGCAGTGCTGATGTCACAGTGGCTGCTCCAGAGAAGGGGATAAGCAGGAGAAAGGGAAGGTTCCAAACCCAGCTGTAAATTTTTCTGCTCCATCTCATTTGGAGGAATATTCAGATGATTGTCCATGTCAGTGGGGAAGATGCATTTCTGCTTTCCACAGAGTCCGTGAGGAGTCCGGCTCTGCGGCAGGGGAGGAGGCGCTGCCTGAGCCAGGGGTTAAAGGGGAACTCGCTCTGACTTTCTGCTCACACAGAGTGAAACCTCTGCAGGGCAGCAGCTCCCACTGGGAGCTCCCCGCCGTGGAGAAGGAGGCGATGGCAGAACGGACTGTTCTGCTCCTGCTTCGCTTCTGGACACCAAAGAAGTGCAGCGTGACCTGAATGACACGAACTGGGCAGTTTCGACATCTTTTTCAAATTACAGAACTGAAATCCTCAAATCCTTGGTGTATTCATCTCTTTTTAGCTTTGGGGAGCTCCCAGAGAGATGCTCCTTCCACGTCCTGGGTCTGCACGGGGCTCAGCTGGATTCCGAATCCATTAAAATCTTGGAATACACTTCAAAATAACACTCTGAACTTCTTGTTTTCTTCCTCTTCCAAAAGCAGAGCCTTCAGTGCTCACTGAGAACGGGGCTGTAGCCAAAGAAATATGGTTTTTCTATACAGTGAGCAAGCAATGCTTTGGAGATACGATGTTCCCAGGAATGGTAGCAGACTTTTCAAAACTGAAAACCTCTGGCATAAATTTTCTTTTTATTTATGCTCCTCTGTTAACAAATGCCTCCTTCGATTGCTTTTAAATGTTGTGTTTCTGGAATGAAAATAGAATACTGGCATTTAATTCTCTGCGTGTTATTATTCCAGCTTAGGAGATGTTTTTTTTAAAAAGACTGGATTGTTTTAAGATCATTGTAAAGCCAAATGTTTAAATACTGACTGTTTTAACTTACTGCAGTAATTGGTAGAAAGCCTGAATCTTTTTTCTGTGCCTTCTTAAGAAGTCCTTAGGTGATTGGAATTGAAAAGTTTTGTGTCGAAGCCTTGGCAAACTCGGTGTACAAGACCCTGGTGAAAATACCTGGCAGCCCCGGGGTTTCTCTGCTTTCTGATGTTGCCTTTGAGCTGGACAGACTTTCCTGCTCATGAGAAACAAATCTGGAGGCCATTTGTTTGCCATGAAGCCGTGCAGAAGTAGGTTTGGGGATATTTTGGTTCGCGTGTCTGATACAAAGGGCTGGAGGAAAGGGAGAGATGTCAAGCACTGGTGTGGAATTCACTGAGAAGTGCCCTAGGTGTGAATATTTCTCTGAATTTGGGGAAAATGCAAATCTCCACCTGGTGTGGAGCTGGTTCTGTCCATGCTTTGCATGTGAACAGTTGTTGGTTAGCCAGGACTTTTATCTGACACCCAAATTTCTGTTTTTCTGTGGATCTGGGCTTTTCTAAAAGGATCTTTCAACTATCCCCAGGGCCAGGTCTAACAGGTTTTCAATTTACCTTTTTTAAAATATACTGAGAAGTAAAATCATCTTCTCTATCGAGTGAAATCTCATTTTTTGTCTGTGCTACACTCTGCTTTCGCATGTCTGCAAATAGTTCTGAGGTGGAGTTTTTTCTGAGAGGGGATTTGCATCATCAGTTGTAAGAAAAACAGACATTTCCATTCCTATTCTGCTTGCAGGCCTTCAACTCGTCCTGAAAATTAAGGAGTGCTTTGGTTTATTTTTTAATAAGTATTTTATAATTACCTGAAAAGCCTGAAATGAGGAATGAGTTACAAACATCCATCAGATGGGATAAAGCTGAGAATTTTCTCTGTGTGCTGGAAATAGAGACCTTTGAAAAAAACTCAGTGCAAGGCTTTTAATTGGCATTTAAAATGTTTATCACTGCTTTACTCTTAATTAGTGTCTCAATTTGTCAGCTCATAGGGCATAGCTGCAGCTTCTTAGATCAGAAATGCTTTCTGTTTTCTCTCCAGCTGGTTTCCTGCAAAGGGCTGAATTATTCTAGCTTTTATGGGTCATTGTTAAACATGGCAGGAAGGGTCATTGTTAAAAATGTTTTCAGAACTTTGATAACCAGTTTATCAACTGATTCACATGTTTAATCAGTTCATAGGTTTTCCTTCTCGGTGCATGGGAATTTCTTTGTTTATCTTAACCGAGTAACTGTTTCTGCAGTGGAAAGAACTGCAGTTGGCTGATAATCTTCTCAAATGCGGGGATTTTTGCTCCCGTGGCAGAACTCGCGTGAGCAGAGGCTGCACGGTGACTGCTGGGTCTGTGTTTGTGGGGAAGGGTCCGTCAGAACAAGGTTTGCCTGTGCAGGGAACCCCAAAATATGTGGTTTTCTGAGGATGCAGGGACCAGGCATTTTCTGACGAGGCTTTTGAAGGTGTTTGTTTATTAAAAAACAAGGGACAGATGCTTTTGAGAAGTGCCACACTTCCATGGTTCCTCCGATACCTCATCAAGAAATTTTTTTTGCAACTTATTTTATCAGAAGCATCAAAATACATGTGTTTAGCATGGAATATCTCCGGGCAGCACCATCCTGTGCCTCTGGGGACCACTTTCTGTGCCAGTCTCCCATCTGAGCCTGCCAAGGCGCAGGTTCTGATGTTGCCCCTCGTTCCAACGTCTCGAAGGAGAAGTTTGGCTCTGCCATCACCAGAATTTCCCTGCAAGTGAGGGAGTTGTTCCATCTCCTCTTGGATACCCTGTTATTAAATCACCTTCAGCAGGCCCAGGAGACCGAGGCCATGGAGCCCTCGCTTGCTGGGAGCGCTCTTGGCTCACGTTCAGCTCAAAGAAGGATTTTTTGCTGCCATCCCCATTGGAATAAGGCCGCTCTGCTCCTGTGTTTATAAACAAACCCGAGGCCAGGCAGAACTGTAAACTCGGTTTTGCTTTTTTCAGAAAATAGAGTCAGCGATGTTTGCTTTCCATGTAAAGCAGGGCTTGGCGGGGAATAACACGCAGCAATAAAGTTGCAAAATTTGAGTTTACATAACATTTATCTGCCTTGCAGACTCAGAGAGCCCTGCAACCCTCGGTTGGGTTTATAGGAGAACTGTGGTCACGGAGCGACAGCAGCTCCTGGGAATTGGCACCTGTGAGAAAGCCAGCAGCTTGTTCTGCGTATCTGGGATTTTTAGATACGTTCACTCCTTTTGCTACATGAAGGGAACGTGCTGAGATGAACACAAGTCCAAGTAAAACCCAAATTACAGTGGAAACCCCAACATGGGGGTTTTATTGGGATGCCCTGGGCTGAGGAAGGCACTGACACACATCGTGGCTCACATCTCAACTCTGAATTCCTCCCGTGAACAGCACAGGGTGAAATCTTATATTAGATATAAGGAAAAAGTTTTTACAGTGGGGGTGGTAAAACACTGGCACAGGTTGCCCAGAGGGGTGGTGGATGCCCCATCCACCGTTTGATATGGAGCATTAATTCAGTGTTTTATTTGATAAAGCAAAACTTCCTGAGCCTCGAGCAGGGTATTTAACTGTGGATATTGAAAACCAATCCCGCTTACAGCTTTTGAGTAGTTACCTGTCTGAAAAAACATTTTATCAAAAAAGATGCTTATTTTAAAAATATCCCAGCGAAATGTGGTGAAGATAAATGAAGTGCTACACTTGAAACCTTTTTAAAAAAATTTGTTGTCATTTTTTCTGTTCTGTTAAAAAACTCCTCTGTGGTGGAGAGAGCCAGAAGCAAATGCGCCCGTCCAATTTGTTGCTGGAGCTTTCTGAAATTTAAACCCAATTCATTAGGTACCACGTAGGTGTAGAGCGTGGGCAGTCATTAGGATTTCAACAGCAAATAATGCAGCCCATGAAACATCAGCCCTATTTCCTTCTCGTGTAAAACACAGTAATGCGTTTCGCCCCGGCTAAATGCGCTCTGGAGCTTTTATGTCAGAGTGAATCATGATCTAACGCTCACCAGATTAAATCTAAACGTCGCAGTATTTCCTTTCTAATTCTGGCTCTTCCCACTAGGATAATATTATTTGTCTCGTCAGTTATGTGCAAGTGTGAATGAGGAGATGCGGATTTTACGTGTGTGCAAACACCCGCGGACGCGCGGCCCCGCGAGGGGAAAACCCGCTCGGTAATTAGGTAAAACGCATCATGAGATCCATGTCCACGGGGCCGGCGTGGCCCAGAAGACTTTTATTTGTGTGAATTCCTGGTAGGAGCGCGAAGGAAGGACCTTTGGGCCCATGCCCGGCGGGCCCCGAGCCGCGGGCGCAGCCGAGCGGGCCCTGAGCGGCTGCGACAGCGCGGCCGCCGCGGCCACCTGCGCCCCGGCCTCGTTAGGGCCCCTTGGCCAAAGCCCACGGCCAACGGGCCCAATTAGCAGCCCTGAAAGGCCCTCTCCAGCCAGCCATCACTAACACCGCAGATAAAACCTGACATCTTCCCCCCGCGCCCCCCGCCCCACACGCCAATTAATCGGAATGGTTTTGCTGGGGAACCGTGGCTCTGCTGAAAAGGCAGAGGACTTTGCTCGGGTAATCAGCTTACAGAGCGGCCCGTTTCCTGCCCTCGCTGCTCCAAACCTCCCATTTGGGAGACATAAATGCTGGTTTTATTTTTAAAACCTTTTTTATCTCCAATTTCCTCCAGTTTTTTCTGACGTGCCTCGTCCACGACTCTGTTTCAAAGGGCAGGATGGTGAGGCCTGTAAACTGGATGCAGACAGGAACTTTTAAGTTCAATGTTGATTGCCTTTATTGGCAGGAAGGGATAATGAGGGGTTTCACATGGAAAAGGTACATCTTCTCTGACAGTCACAAACTGGTGATAATTAGGAAAAAACCCACAGTCTCATTTATTTTTATACTTCTTAAACACTCTTGCCTAAACAAGCATTTTGCATCTCCTGCTGCAGTAGCAGAGCAATGATTTTTTTTGAAGTTAAAAAGAGGTGACAGCTCCTTGAGTACATTTTTATAAATATATTCATCTGAAGGCATGTCAGGGTCTGAGTTAGCTGTAAGATAAGCTGTGAAATGCCAATATTCTGTACAGACAGAAGGTGTTAAAGAAGCTCTGTAATTCAGTTTAATGCAGCTTCTGCCAGGGCTGGGTTCTTCACTGCCCTCACTCAAGGGATTTGCCATCAAGTGGATGTGTTTTGTGGGGTCAGGGTCTTTGCTCAGCTGAAAGACTTGAGTGTGTTTAATTTCAGGAGGGTAAACCGTGGAAACGTTCCCGTGCTTCAAATGATGCCTGCACACCATTTTATTCCTGTGTTCACCGTGAATTTTTTTGTCCGTAATACAGAAACTGATGGGGAAATTCTCTTTTCCAAGAGGAGAGTTTGGGATCAGGGAAATATCCAGCTTTTGAGAGTGTTTTTCTTTTAAATGATCAGTATTTCTCTAACTTGACATTCTCTCTTTTTCTTAACAGGCAGTGGCAGTTGGCCCAGAGGACAAAGTGCCCTCGAGCCACAATCCCATCCCGTGGCTGATCCGGGGCCTTGGGAATCAGGCACATGGTGAGGCCAGAGAGAACAGCCAGCAGCAATCCCACAGCGCCTGCAGCGACACAGCACAACGAAAGTGAGTGCTTCAGCCTCTTCCCAGCCGCCACCAGAAATTCCCTCCCACCCTTTGCAGGGCTCTGCTAAAACTGACCCGATTTTTTATACCAGAGGCTGGGAAGTGATGCTACACAGGAGGCAGAAAATCAGTCTTAGACTCCACACAGATTTCTGGAGGCAGGAGACCTGTTAGGAGAGGTTCATCCCAAGTTAGGACCCGTGTGGCTGCTCTGGGATTTGCATGGAATGTCAGGAATTGTGTCAGGAGCACAGTGTGGGGTTGGCACTCGGTGTTCAGGACACAAATGAAATCTCCTGGGAAGTGCTCAGAAGCTCCTCCAACGTCAAGGAGAAGCTCTCCGTAGGAAAATCCAGCTTTTCATTTCGTTTCCAAAGGAAGGGGCTGGCTGGTGTTGATGTTAATCACAATATTAGACTGGAAATGGCTTTGGGTTCCACATCCAGGGTTTTCCACCCGACAACCAGACCCACCTGAAATAAATTGACAGACACGCAAGACTTGCATAAGAACTTCCAAACGCAAGCTGAGGAGGCTGAGTGACAGTCAAGCTCTCCTGAGCGTGAACATGTTAACAGCAATGCTTGAAGGGGGATTTTGTCTGGGGGAAGGTGTCATGTTCTTCACCTCATGGCACCAAAGCCAGGATATCTCAGAAATGGGTAATACCTTTCCCTGCCTGGGTTTTAGGGGAAAAGCCATGCTCTGTTCCCAGGTGTTTGAGAATTGAAGAATTACCTTTTTTAAAATGCATTTTATTGATGTCAGTTTACACATTTATTACCTTTTTTTTTTTTTAACGTTATCCCTGTGTGCTGCTATTTCTCCAGTGCCAGTTTTCTAGCGTTGCTTAACGATGAATCACGAACATTAACTTTATATATGTGTAATGCTTTATATAGACACATATATATTTATATAAAAATCTGGGTGGTGGCAGGGAGAGACGTATTCTGTCTGCTCCATCTTTTGTTTGGATCTAGTTGCCGTAGAAACGCTCCGATCAATTTTGACAGACTGAAATACTACAAATTACACTGTCGGATGACCTCATTACCCAGGGCTGGCACGTCGGATTGCAACATTGCTGAAAGGAAAAGCGTGAACGCTGCAGGAATTTCTGCTCCATGGAAAAATGTTATTTTTGGATCCTTCAGGAAGGCGTGCACATAAAACCACCGGCTCCCTGGTGAGTGACTGGTCCTCCAGACCAGCACAACTTTTCATCTTAATTTTTGGTTGTGGTAGCTGATGTCATATTTGGCCATACACTTCCTTAAGCTGCAACTGGCATCTCCCTGAGAACGACTTTCGTGTTTTCCTGTTAAACACTGAGGCAAACTGATTTCTTACAGCAAGGCTGACAAGATGAGTCTTTTTTCTTCCTTTTTTGGTGTCATTGCCTACCTGTGTGCCTTGGTATTGATACGGCTGGCATTGGTTTTGTGGTTTTTTACCTTCCTGATCGGTTAAGAAGCACTGAACTCTGCCTTGTGTCTCAAAGTTGGAAACAAATGCCCCTTTAATTCCCGTTTTGGGATGGATTCCCAGTTGCAGTCGGAGGTCTCTGCTGCATGGAGACAGCTGTGACATCTCAGGTTGCTCTGGGTTTCCTTCCCTCCTGTCTCCAGGCTGATCTGGGCCTTGCAGTTTGTCTCCTGGAAACGTCTCGTGCAGCTTTACGGCTGAGCAGCGAAGGACACGTTTAGTGCTGGGTTTTATTCAGACCCGTTGATGTGCTGGTGTTATTTGTACACAGGCAGACAATGTGTGCGGGTTGGCAAACAGCTCAGCCATTCTGTTTTTCTTCTAGTCAAGAATATTGCTCTTGCTATATCTAATCTAGAGCTGTAAATTGCAGCAGAGGTACAAATCCAAAACAAACATGCTGAAGAATCTGAATGGAGCAGAGCCCCAATTTCCATTTCAGTTCTCTCTCTGTTGTCCAATTTGTTAAACTCAAGTGGTCCCATGTGCGAGCAGCGTGACTGCCAGAAGCACTCTCCAGCCATCTGCTTTTTTGGTAAGCCTCTGATTACTTCTCTGTCCAGTTTTCTATCCAAAATTAGAACTGGCAACCCAATTGGTTGATGAATATTGTATTTTTTATCATTTCACATTTCCAGCTTATGGCTAGGAAATGTCAGCAAGGTCATAAAAAGCACAAGAAATCAAATTTCCTCCTCGAGACCAACTTTACCGTGGTAGAACTTTTTTACCACGTTGTTTCAGCCCTTCAAGAGCAGCAGAGAACTGAATAGGAAAAGTTTTATTGTTTGTTTGTGGGTAACACCAAACTGGAAGGAAGAGACGAAACAGCCTGGATCAATCTGAGGAGCTGTCTGGAAATGTGAAGGACTGCCAGGCACCCATAGAGGCGTTCACAGCAGAGCTGAGCTTAAGCCAGCCCTGCATTTAAACCTGGTCTCGGGGACCAGGAGGATCCACTGGGTCTTTCAGAGTCTGTGCTTTATTTGGGCTGAATTGTAGGGTTTAACAGGTCGGTGGTGAAGGGGAAGTTGGCTCTGAAGGAGGCAGCCCAGGGGATTCCTGAGTTCGGTGCCGGTTGTGGGCAGAGCCCGTCCGTGTTCGTGCGGCCTCGAGGTTTCCGTTCATGAGTTGCATCAGTTGACAGAAACTGAAAGGTTTGAGATGCTTAAAGCAGAAATTCTGCTGGAAACGCTGTGAGACAAGCAGAGGGTGGCTGAGAACTCTGGGTCATCGCCCTGGTATTTACTGATTTAACTCCCTCGTGCGTGACACGGTGCTTTGGGATCGGAGCGTGCCGCCAGTGTCCGGGGTGGGAGCCAGGGGAGGCACAAAGAGCTGAGCCCTGCTGTGCAGACTTGGCCAGTGAGATTTCACCAGAAAGAGTAACTAATTGTTCATTTGGTTGGGTTTTTTCCCTTTTTAAATAAATTCCATCCGATTTTCGGTCTGATCTGGCAGCATCATGGGAAGTGCAGCAGGTTTGCAGGACACTGGTTGAAATCTCAGGCACCCCATGCAGAGGTTTGGGATTTCCAGCACCACCTCAAAGAGTAACTAATTATTCATTTGGTGGGGTTTTTTCCCTTTTCAAATAAATTCCCTCCGATTTTCGGTCTGATCCAGCAGTGTCTTGGGAAGTGCAGCAGGTTTGCAGGACAGTGGGTGAAATCTCAGGCACGCCATTCAGGGGTTTGGGATTTCCAGCATCACCTCAAAGTGTAACTAATTATTCATTTGGCTGGGTTTTTTCCCTTTTTAAATAAATTCCATCCGATTTTCAGTCTGATTTAGCAGCATCTTGGGAAGTGCAGCAGGTTTGCAGGACAGTGGGTGAAATCTCCCTTGAAGAGGTTTGGGATTTCCAGCACCAGCTCAAGCTGCAGCGGGGATGGGCGAGGGAGGGAAGGGCTCTTTGGGGCAGGCTCAGCTTGTGGAATGTGCCACGTTCAGATGTCATTGGGGCGAGGGTGGCTGTCCCTACCACAACCTCTCAGTCCCTCCGTTCGTCCTTGGCACTTCTCTTCCTGTGCAGACAGAGGTGAAATGCTTCTGACAGGTCCTAAAAGCTTCTGGAAAATGATCGCCCTTTGCATTTCCAGATTTTCCCTCTGACTGGGTGGGAGATGTTGGTTTTTGTGGCAGATTTATGCAGAAAATCAGGAGTTCACCAGACTCTGGTGGTTTCAAGGCTGCTGTTGAGGATGGGCAGCTCTGCCTTGGTGCTTCTGGCTGGGCTGCAGCTCTCTGTGCTCAGGGCTCTGAGTGACAGGGAAAGGCAGGCACTGCCCAAACACACAAATACTCAACACATTAAAAATATTTTTGTTTTAAACTATAACGGAGGGGGGGAATAATTTAGCCAGTGGGGATGTGGTGGGAGCCAGCCAGGCTGGGCTTTGCTAATCTCTGAACCAGGCTGTTGAAAAATGTTCTAAATCCACCAGAAGATGCTGAAAGCTCAGCTCTCCCCAGTCTCAGTGAGTGGAGACAGGATTGGGCCCTCTATTATTCTTTTATGTGGTGTTAAAAATGACTTTCCCATATTTCCCAAGGCGTTATTGAATCTTTGCAAGGCACATTGTGAAATCATTGTGTGCTTTACTCAAACCTCTTGTCCATATGTACCATAGGGTAATACAATATATCAATATAGGGGATTTTCCCTTTTGTTTGGCTTCTGCAAGAAAATGGCAAACTGGAAATCTTTCCTGCTCTCCCCACTTTGATTTCTTTCCAGGTATAACGATGGCAGACATGCTCAGCTCAGTTCTATATATTGCTTCCTGGAATAACCAATTTAGTTCTCTGCCCTTTTACTGTAAACTTGGATTTGTTTTTAATGTATTTGTGATTTCCTTTAAACCGTTTATAAACAGGTTAGAAATACCATTCCACGGCTCTATTAATAATCAGAGCTCTTTAGATGGGTTCTTGAGGAACCTTTCTGTCCAGTAGGAACAAACTGTGATAAACAAACACCTCCAAACTCTTCCTGCTGCACAAATATTCCCTGCATTGTTTCGTTATTCCTTAGAGCATTCCGCCTTCGGTCAAAATGTTATAGTCAGGGATTTCACTGGGAATTGTTCTTTCCAGGAAGATTTTTTTTTTCAATTGTTCTTTTAGAGTACAAAAAGAAGTCGTTTTTGCAACAACATTCATGTTGCATGAAAAAAAAAATCTTAAAATATCCTTGGACAATTGTGGGATTTTGGTGGCAGATGCAGAAGGCTGCAGGATGGTTTCCCTGCTCTGCCTGATCCAGCAGAGCCAAGACACTGATTCGCTGTCCTGGGCGTGGTGACCTCCAGAGGTCCCTTTACACCTGAGTTATTTCACGGTCCTGGAAGGGTCCCTGTGCTGCTCTGGCCCTTGGGCTCCTGTCTGAGCAGATTCATCTCCCTGCACCTTGAGAACTGAGGAGAAAGCCCGGAGGATTTGTGCAGTTGGCAGTGGGGCTGGGAAAGTTCAGACTGGTGTGAAGGAGCAGCAGGATTGGGTGGTGGGGAGTTAGAGCAGCTCAGCTGTGCCACTGTGCTGGCCCACAGCGAGTTTGGCCGTGTCAGAGCTCCCCTGTCCGGGCAGGACGTACGGACACGATCCTCCAGCTGTGACGCTGATAACGGAGCATTTCCTGATCCTGGCTTTGCCCTTTGGGAGGCTCAGGCTGTTCCTTGTCTTTACTTCACCTGTACTGAACTCTGAGTATCTCCAGAAGGATGGGAAGGTCCTGAACAGTGCTGGGACATCCCGGTGCCTTGTGACAGCACTGCAGAGCGGGCTGGTGCCACCCACGAAACGATCTCCCAGAGCAGCAATGAACATATTCTTAGTACTTTCTTCCCTCTAAATGTAAAATTCAGGCACCCCTTTCTCAGCTGTGAGAACCTTTCCATGAACTGTCCTGGCTCTTAGGCTTTCACCTGTTAAAATAAATGACATTTCTTAAAAAACCCCAGTCACAATAACACCAAACCCGTATTGTTTTAGGGCATAAATCTACCGCTTCCATTGCAGGAGCCTGTCAGTGCGTTTCTGACACCGAGTTATGTTATTTAATGAGTGCTATTAGGTAGTTCTGTCACTTAATAGGATTGAGGGTTGGAAATGCCATGTAATATCACTTCACCGGAGAAAAAATCAACAAACAGCCCTCACTAAAAACCTCGCGTCGCCTTTGAAGTCGGTCAGAGCTGCTGTCACTTCAGAGGGAACCCGCGGGGCTGTTTTCACTCCCATTTTAGGGGAGGCAACAGTTATTCTTGGCAATTTACAGTAGGGGCACTCAAAAAAATAAAAAAAAAATCTCCCACCATCTGACTGGGAGAGAGGAAACAGAATAGTTATGGCAAAAGAGGTCTTTGCAGGCTCCTGTCCATAACCATCCTCTCGTTCGAGGAAAGGGGAACTCGGGCTCTGCCCATCAGGGAAGTGCTGGTGGCCGTTATTGTCACGGGTCATCATTTGCACTCAGGTGTCCCCTGAAACCCCTGGCTGAGGTCTGGGCTGCCTTGTGTGCCGTGGGGTTAGTGAGGGCTGCTGGCTGCTCATGGGGTCACCTGGGTCTCCCGTGGCCCTCTGGAGGAGCTCAGGCTGCAGCTTTAGGGGAAGAATGTCAGGGTGGTGTGGAGGAACACGAGAAGAGCCAGGAGAAAGCAGGATGGGCACTGGCAGCAGCAGCAGTTCTGTTTCAGGGGTTACTTTGCACACCAGGGCAGCTTAAACCCACCAGAGCTTTATCTCCCGGTGTTTTCCCCTGTCAGAAAAATCCAGAGAGGATTCCCCACCTCACTGGGAGAACAGACACCAACCGCAGGTACTGCTGAGAGAGCAGAGGGAGGAAATACCCTCCCTTGGGGTCTGGAGCGTGGTGGGTGGTGCTCTTTTCATCCAGAAAGTCAAATTCTCCCTTTGATGCTGCTGTCCAAAGCGTAGCTAAGGAACAAATATCCCTGTGCAGCAGCTGAGCAGCTTGAGTGGGTTATAACCAGAAAGATGAGATTCCCTGGGAAAATGTAACGGCAAAAGGTGTTTTGTCTTTCCTATAATGGCCCTGCGAGGGTTCTGGGGTTAAACACGCTGTCAGTACCTTCATGAGCAGCCCCACATGTTCAGATCTTTCCTCAGCTGGGCTTCCTGTGTTTGCAGTCTGAATTGGAGACTGGTGCAGAGGATGACTGTTCCTTAAATCCTGAATTTTCCAAGGATCCAGCCCTGGGTTAACCCACACAGGATGCAGTCCGTACCTTCTGGAGCCTGTGGGCAATAGCAAATAAAATCCCAAATCATTTGGAATAGAGGGAGCTACAGCATTATATCCAAACCAGTTATACTGGTTTGCATCTGTAAATCTACCGATCTAAGGGGTGAAATGGAAAATGCTGGATAAACGGTGAAATAGTGTAATAAAACAGCAATTAAAGACAGCAAAACTTTTAAAAGCTGTGGAGGGTGTGTACCTGGAGCCAAGGAACATTCCAGCAGTGAAATACAGCGTCCCTGACATCCCTGACACGAGTCTCCCTCACCTCGGGGCACTGGGGATTCCATCCCCAATCCCACGGAGCCCATTCCAGCCTCCGCAGGCTCCGTGCCGTGGAAGTGCACAAGTCCTGCACAATGGATCCAGTGTTTCCGAAGGGATCTGCGAGCTGGGAAGTCGATGTTCTTCGCTCCTAAGCTGCTCTTTGGGGGTTAAGATACACTCAGCTCTTTCCTGTAACAAATCAGATTTGTCATTACTTGAAAAAGCGCTGATAGAGACCTAGGGAGAAGTTAAATCCTCTACAAAACTTTGTGAAATAATAGCAACGGCAACGTTTAAAAAGTGAATTAGGCTGCAATATCCTTATTTCTTCCCTTATTTCAGCTGCTTTCCTGCGTGTGGCAGGTTTTGGCAGTAAAGCTGGATCCAGGGATTGAGGGTCTTTCAAAGACAGGACGTTTTACGTTTCATTTTAGATGCTTCAGTTTTGCAGATCTTCAGTTATTGAAATTTCTCTGGGGTTTTTAGTTAGTAGGTGTCCAGTTCAAAGGGCTTCCGAGTGGGATTTGTGACTTGAGGAGAAAGTGGGTTAGGGGGAAAAATGGATTTGTCGAGTGTATTGAATTTGTACTCTATTGCAGCTGAAGCCAGGCTGCACAAACATTGTCCTGTGGGTCGAAATGATGTGTGTACGGAGAGAGGGAAGTGAAATCCCAGATTTATGAAGTGCAGGTCTTTTTTTGAACCTTGATTCTGGGATTTGAATCGAAAGTGCCCAGCTAAGCTCAGTGAAGTCCTGCTGGGACAGGTCATTTTTGGAATAACCCAAACATGCCTTGGGCCAGCTCTTTCTGTCCAGGAAGCTGCCCAGGTCCCTCGTTCAAACCAGAGCACTTTTTTAGGGGTTTTCTGTGTAAATAATTTTAATGTGTAACCTTGATATGAAATCATTGCCCAAATAGCTGCAGCGTAGGGATACCCAGATTGAACATTCATCTGCTCCCTCTGATTAATTTATTTTTGCACTCATGGACCCCTGAAATTTGGAGGGCAAGCAGTTTCCCATTGGGAGATGTTTATGCAAAGAGTGAGATGGGAAATGAGATGTTTTAGTTGCCTCAGGGGCGCTGCTCATCACGTCACCCCAGAGCCAGCACAAGCCTTCTGCCTCCTCAGACAGTGGCCATCAATATTTTGACACATATCTTGGTTTTTTCATCTCAGAAAGGGTGCAGCAGCGCCGCCGTGGGAGCCCTGAGCAGCTCCTGGCGAGTTTTTGGCTCCTCTCCCAGCTCGTGGGAGTCCCAGTTCTTGGGATGTCCCAGTGCACAGCTCGGAGACGATTTATGGCTCCTGTAACTCGTCTAAAAGGCTTTTCCTAGATAACCAGGAAATTTGGAGTCTTCTGGCACTCCTGGATGGAAAGACTTTCGATATTTATTTATTTTTCCGTTTGAAGCAACAGGGAATGCTCCTCCTACTTGTATCCTAAATAGGAAGTATTTACATTTTAGAAGACTTTTTTTTCATATATTCTGTATAAAAGAAACACAAGGATGAATTTGAACCTCCATCTCCTCCCAGAGCATTGGTACATCCATATGAATGGACTGGTTTGGATTTTAAAAGATACAGGGCTGATTTCTGAGTTGTGTTATTGGAGGGAGGATCTGGCTACTCCAAAGCCGGCGCTGCTGGGGTAGGGATGGCTGAGGGTGGAGAGACCCCGAGCAGAGTTTTCCTGAGCCCAGAGCCCTCAGGCTGAGCCTGCTGGGCCCACTCCAGCCGGCCTGTGTGATGTTTCCTCTGGAGTTTCACTCGGATTAGGGATTCATCGTCTCTTCCTGTTCCAAACGGTTGTTCAGTGCTGATGTGTCCTCCCACCCCACTGCCAAGTTCCAGCACAGTGCTGGTGAAGCCAGTCCGAGGCTGCGCTGGGATTTTTAGGCTTTGGGAGAAGTTTAACCCTTTGTCTCCATTGAAATCATTGGGATGTTTGCACCCAAATCTCCTACTGGCTTTGGGGATTCCTGCAGCCACTGCAAGGCCGAGCTCAGGAGCCCAAGGCAGCTCCAGCCCCCTTCTCTCTGCAAGGTGCAGAGTGACTGTTGAGCATTTCTTTGGCAATGCCTGAAATAATAAGGGTTAATTTTTCTTTGGCAATTTAATTGGCAAAAACGTTTCATAAATGGCTTTTGTTTTCCATAAGGAGCAGATTCCTTGTGCTGTTGGGTTTTTAAATCCTTGGAGATGCAATATATACATACACCACGCTTGGTTATCCACATAGACCTCGTTTATTTGTGTTTGCCTGCTCAGTGCAAACTCATTACTCTCCAGGAAAGTCCTTTGTTGACACAAAAAGACACTGGGGAAATATAATTTCTATTTATTTTTTTTTTTACAATAAAGTCTTGTATTCATCTAAAATGTTTCTCATTGGCAAAACAAAATAAAGAACCCAGAAGCAGTGGCATGCAGAAGTTCACAGCGTCTAATGCAGTACATGTGTCACAGCACAGAGCGGCCACCTAACGAAGAACCTAAGACATTTTAAAAGTCTGATAACAGGACAGCTCCATGGGTTTGAAAAACTTTTAAAGCTCATTGTCTGAGAGTGTGAGGGTGAATAACTAATGAGCTGAGATGTATTCACCTTTGAAACAATATGTTTTGTTCCTCTAAGTGCAAGCCTTTGATGCATCCAAAGGGCTCTGCTCATTTCTAAAGCAGAAAGTTCGGAGTCAAACTGGAACTCAGACTTTAAATTTGGGAAAGGACCGGTATCTCCAAGAGCATTTTGCAATTAAAAAAAGTGCTGAAAATTGGGATCATTTGGGAAATACACCCCTAAGACAGAGTTTCGATTCTGGGAGCAAACACACACAGTTTCTGTTCAAAACCCTTTTTTTCAGTGTGGATTGCAGATCCCGGAATGGGTTGAGTTGGAAGGGACCTTAAAGTTCATCTCCTTCCAGCCCTGCCATGGACACACCTTCCACTGGACTGGGTTCCAGCCTGGCC
>VYZT01022205.1:0-14025 GCA_013400735.1 Pomatostomus ruficeps
CTCATCCCAACCCTTCCCGGCTGGAGCAGCCCCTGGAAGAGCTGCACTGCGGATCCTGCTCGTCCTGCTGGAAAAACAGCCCGAGCCTGACCTGTCAGAGCCGTGACAAATGTCCCTCCGCAGTGACAGATTCCAGGAGAGGCTGGAGCGGGATCAATGCCGCTCTCTCCCACTCGGCGCCGTCCTTGCCAGCAGCGATGACTCCGTGCAGATGGAGAGGGAGGAAAAGCCTGGAATGGCTCCTGAGCTGCATCCAGGGAGGAGAAGGAGCCATTGTTGGAGGGCAGCTGCGTCCCTGCACTGGGAATGCCAGGAGACAGGAATTCCTGCGGGAAACAGGGAGAGAAGCTTTGGGATCGAGGGGGATGTGAGGGATGAGGGGTTTTTATCCCCAGCTCCTGCTCCTCTGCAGTGAAATATCCAAGGGTACCGAAGCTGTGGAGCTTTGGATGGGGTTCTGCTCCAACATTTATTCCTTCCAAGCTTTTCTCTTCCTTTAAAATTGATTTTAATGGGTGTTTTTATTTGTGACAGAGATCTCTGCACTGGCACCACTCAGGAATATCAAGGTCACCTGAGAGGGGTTGTGGATTTTCTCCGGAGACACCCGGAGGTTCTTGGGTGGGAATTCTCTTTGTTCAAACAGAAAATGTGTCTGAGAACCACGAAATGGTTTGGATTGGAAGGGATTTTAACGTTCATCCCATTCCCAGCCCCTGTCCCACACCTCCCACTGTCCCAGGTGCTCCCAGCCCCAATGTCCAGCCTGGCCTTCGGCAATTCCAGGGATCCAGGGGCAGCCACAGCTGCTCTGGGCAGAGCAATTTCCAGCTGTCACTGAAGTTATCCAGGATTTTCAGATCCGTTCAACCCTAAATCACCTGGAAAAGAGTGACCTGGGTGCAGTTATTCACTAAAACGCCCTGGAATTCCATAACCAGACCTTCAGTGGTCCCTGCTGGTTCTACTGGAGCAGCTCAGATTCACCCTGGGTGGAGATGTGGCCATGAAAATCCCATTATTTTTTAATTTTTCCCATTTAGGGACAAGATTCCAAGGAGTTCATGTCCTGCTCCCAGTTCATGACTAAAACCTGATTCTGCTGCAGCCGGAACTGTTTTCCTTCTTTTCTGATCTTTTTTCTCCAGAATCCAGAGGAAAAATTCCAGCACAGGAATTTTCCTGTTGCTTCCTGCTGCAATCCCATGGATGTTTCATGGAGGTGAGCCAGCTCTGTTCCCTGTGGGTGCAGAGAGTTCCTAGAGGGAAAAGGAACATTTCTTCACCTGCAGGAGCAGCAGAAGGGCCAGGAGTGAAGTGTGGAATCCATAAAATCCCTCATGGCAGCTGAATTCCCGGGGCCCAGCTCCTTCCCTGTTTTCCTGCTCCGGAGGTAAATCCTGCCACCGGCACAGGAACGAATCCAGGAGTGAAAGTTTGGTAGGAAAACAATGGGAGGAATGGGACACTTCCCAAAAACAACGAGTGGGATCTAAGGACGGGGCACCGGAGGGTGAAAATCCCATTAATGTGCAGCTCTCGTGGGGAGGATCCAACACCCAGCAGAAATATGCAGGGATAAGTGGGAACAAGACTGTTCATGCAGGGAAAATGGAATTATCCTGTCCCGGGCTGCAATGAAATCCCAAATGCAAAAAATCCCAAATAAGGGACCCACAGCAAGTGAGCATTCCAGGGAACTCAGAGCCCAGCAGTGGGATCGGTGTTTTCCTCAATAAAGGGGTTGGGAAATGGTTTCACTTTTCCATGGAAAAGATTCCATCCTTACTGGATTGTGGGAACCATCATTCCCACAGACAGAACCCCAAACCCCATTCCCTGCTCGCCCCGAGATGGGAAAACCCCAGGATCACCAAGGTGGGAAAAGCCCCTCGGGATCATCCCGGCAATGAAGCGACCTGGATCAAAACTGGGATGGGATGAGGGGAGGGGAGGAAGGTGAGAGGAGCCCTGGAGGTGAGAAAGGGGAAATTGGGAATTGTGGTGAGCCAGGAACTGAAGATTCCAGGGAAAAACACCCGAGGATTGAGGAGCAGGCGAGGGGCACTTGGAAATTATTTTGAAGGGACACTGAAACACTGGAAAATGTTGGGAATCTGGGACAGCTTCCTGTGATTATCCCCTAAAACAGGCACTGGAGGCTTTCTGGGCTTGATTTTTACAGAAGATTCTGAATTTATTTCTCAGCTTTCCCCTCTGCCCCCTCGGGCCGGAATCCCTCTGGAAGGCACCCCCAAACATCACTGCAAGGAAAACAAAACTGGGGGGATTTTTGTTGGTTTTATTGGGCACCTTTTCTTCCAGGAAAGCTGTTCCCAGTGGAAAATTCCCATTCCATTAACGGAGGGGCTGGAATTTCTCCACAGGTGAGGGCAGAGCTGCTGCTCTTTCTGCGGAACCCAGGAGATCCAGTGCTGCCTTTTAATCCCTCATTTACCACCTCCAGCATCCCACAGAATCCAGAATATTCCCCTGTGCCAGCTGGGGCAATAATTCCATGGATTCCCTGCTGGTGTTGCCCACCCCTTTCTCTGGAATGAGGATTCCCAGCTGTTTTCCTGGAATTCAGTTTTTGGGGTCCCCTTTTTGGGGCTCTACCAGCTCCCTGCACTGGGAATCTTCTCCCTGAGCCCCATGGGATGCAGATCAGCTCCTTAAAGGAGGAAAAAAGGTGTCCATGCATTTTTGGGAGCAGAATATTTGATTTTCCTGCCGGTTTTGCATTTCCCCTCACAGGCTTCAGGTTTGTGCCTGCCGGGGGGGGAGAGAATTGAGATGAAACCTCATCCAAAAAGTGCCTCTTCCAGTTCTATTAAAGAAAAAAAAAAAGAAATCACAGGGGGAATTTTCTAGATTCCACCCAATCCATAATAACTTTTGGGAAGTTAATTTGCTGCAGCTGCTTTAGAGCTCCTCCTAAGGCCGCAGCTCCCCGGGATTACACAACCACAGCAGCTTCCATGGCTGAGCGCAAACACTGCCCTGGTTTTGCTGCTCTGCAAACGCCAATCTTTGGTTTAAAGATTCCCTCGGATTTTTAAATCCACTTGGCTTGGGAATCTCACCGGCCACCGGGATTTTTAGAGCCTTTGGGCCTCCTGTTTGTCACAGCTCTGAGGGGTTTGCTGAAAATTGGGGACAAATTGTGAGTCCAGCAGGAGCAGGGCAGGGAGTGTCCCCAGGGCAGGGATTGCCCCCAGGGCAGGGGGGTCGGGCTCTGCTCCCAGGGCACAGGGACAGGAGCACAGGGAACGGCCTCAGGCTGGGCCAGGGGAGGCTCAGCTTGGACAGCAGCAGGAATTTCTGCCTGGAAAGGGCACTCAGGCCTTGGCAGGGGCTGCCCAGGGAGCTTTGGAGTCCCCAGCCCTGCAGGTGTCACCTGGACGTGGCACTCAGAGCTCTGGGCTGGGGACAAGGTGCCCATCGGGCACAGCTGGGACTCCATGGCCTCAGATCTGTTTTCCCACCTCAGGGATTCTGGGATATTGGACAAAACCCATCCTGCACCTGCTGGGTGTGAAACCCATCTCTTTTTGGGGTCCCCTCACAGGCCCAGCCCGGGTCTGAGCTCCAAGCCCCATTCCCGGTCCCTGCTGTCCCCTCCCGTGTCCAGCACGAGCCCGGGTGGCCCCTGGCTGTGCTAAGAAAAGTTCAGCCTCTGCACGGAGCCAGCTTTGCCCGAGGACTCTGTCAGCCAAAATCACAAGGAGATTTCTATTTAAATCCCATCCATCGGGAATATTTTTACCCTGGTAGCGCGCACGCCACTACCAATGAGGGGGGATTGTTGTTACGAGCTGGCTGTTCAAATCCAGCCTGGGCTAAAAACTGTGGGAGGAAGTCTCAGCCTGGGAGGTATTTGTTTGTTTGGACAGGTTATTTAGGACAAGGAATGAAAATAATGAGGGGGTGTGGGCTCCTACCTTGCATTTTGCTGTTTAAAAAGGTCTCCCGTGGTATTTTCTGGCGATTGGGCCCTGACGGAATTGGAGAGAGGGAATGAAAAACTTAGCAGGCAAATTCTGGGACTGTTTTTTTGAGGGGAAAAAAAAAAACCCCCTCAGGATGAGAACAAGTGCCCAGCAAGGCTGGAGTGTTTCCCCACGGAGAGTGCAACAGGAATACTCACTGACTGTGGAATAAACAGGATCAAAAATCATTATTTTTGTGTTTCTATGAGATTAAAGCCTTTCCATCCTTAACGTGCTGAGCCTCTGGAAGGCCTGAGGAGAGGGAATTGTGCTCCTGGATCTTCTTCCTCCACAGGGAGATGAGTCCTGATCAGCCTGGTGACCTAAACCCCCCTAAATCCACACGGAAACAACTGGCCGGGCATCCAGCGCCCTCCAGGAATCCCACAGAGCTCTGGGATCTGAGACACGTGGACCAAGGACTGATAAAACCCCCTGGATGCCAAAATTCCCGAATCCCTGCTCGGCCAAACAAACAAACAACCAAACAACCAGACAGAAAACACCTTGGGCCGGGAGCTTTGGCTGCCGTGACTCGTCCGAAGCCACACAGGAAATGTGCAGCAGTTCCAGGAACAGAGCCCAGATCCTGAGCTCCCAGCACAGATCCTGAGCTCCCAGCACAGATCCAGAGATCCCAGCACAGATCCTGAGCTCCCAGCACAGATCCTGCGCCCCCAGCACAGATCCTGAGCTCCCAGCACAGATCCTGAGCTCCTGAGATCCCAGCACAGATCCTGAGCTCCCAGCACAGATCCTGAGCTCCCAGCACAGATCCTGAGCTCCCAGCACAGATCCTGAGCTCCCAGCACAGATCCTGCGCTCCCAGCACAGATCCTGAGCTCCCAGCACAGATCCTGAGCTCCCAGCACAGATCCTGAGCTCCTGAGCTCCCAGCACAGATCCTGAGATCCCAGCACAGATCCTGAGCCCCCAGCACAGATCCTGAGCTCCCAGCACAGATCCTGCGCTCCCAGCACAGATCCTGAGCTCTGAGCACAGATCCTGAGCTCCCATCACAGATCCTGAGCTCCCAGCACACATCCTGAGCTCCACCACAGATCCTGAGCTCCCAGCACAGATCCTGAGCTCCCAGCACACATCCTGAGCTCCACCACAGATCCTGAGCTCCCAGCACAGATCCTGAGCTCCGAGCCCAGGCTGCCTCTCTCTGCTCCCTCAGCCCTCGTTCCCACACGGAGCTGGAGCCGGGATCCGCGGCCGGAGGTGCCCGCTGGGATGGGAGCTGAAGATGTTCCTTTTTCTTGGATCTGGGAGCTGTGGGGACACCCTGGGTCTCCTCAGGACACCCAGAGCTCAAGGACACTGTGCCCAGGAAAAAAGCTGGGAAAAAGCTGGGAAAAACTGGAAAAAAGCTGGGAAAAACTGGAAAAAATCTGGACAAAAGCTGAAAAAAAGCTGTTAAAAAAGCTGGGCAAAAGCTGGACAAAAGCTGGGAAAGACCTGAAAAAAACCTGAAAAAAAGCTGAAAAAAAAGCTAGAAAAAAGTTGAAAAAAAGCTGGAAAAAAGCTGCGAAAAGGGTGGGTTGGAAGAGCTGCTGTAGGCACAGAGAGGTGGGACTTTATGAAGATCTTTAATTTCCTTAACGAGCTGCCTGTGGAGTGCCCAGCAGGACAGATCCCCTGTGATCGTGGAATCCTGGAATCTCCAGCTGGTCCTTAAAGGTCACCCGTGGGCAGGGACCCCTTCCCCTGCCCCAGGCTGCTCCCGGGGATGGGGAATCCACAACCTCTCAGAGCGACCCAGAATTCCCAATATCCCGTCTAACCCTGCCTGCTCCAGCTGGGAGCCGTTCCCGTTGTCCTGTGTCTGTCCGAGAGCTGGAATTGGTTTTTACACAATTTTTGTGCAGGTGAGGAGGTGCTGAGGAACCAAAAAGCATCGAGGCCGAGGTTTCGTGAAGGAAATGTTGAGTTTCTCCTCAGGGTCTGTGGGCTCCAAATGCCACCCGATGTTAAAAAGACACCAAAAAATCTGTGTGGAGTCAAAAAAACCCAGAATTAAAAACTCCCTGAGCGTTGCGCTCACACGTTTCTCGCTGAACCGGCCCGGACAATCACAAATCACAAAGCAGCAAACGCTCAGATGTTCATTTCCAGATTTCTCCTATCGAGGCAAACCACGCGTTCCTTCCTGGCAGATGCCAAACGCGAGGATTTAAGGGAAATGTTCCTGGAGTTATCCGAGCCTGAGGAGCACTGGAGCGATTTTCTGAATTGTTTGGGTGGCTCTGCTCTAATCTGAACAGGTTTTCTCCCATTTTAAAAGGAAACACGCGGAACTCTGGCCTGGGAGCCGACAGAGGATTCCAGGCCGTGCAGGAGGAATGGGGTGGGAATTGGGAATCGTCAGCCACAAGTGGGTTCCACTGGAAGTCCCAGCTCAACAATGGGATCGGCATCCCGAGCCTGGCGGTTCAGAAATGCGGATTTCCACACCGGCCCCATCTTGCACGAATTACCCTGGATCTGACAAATCCGCGTTATTGGGCTCCTCCTGGGAGGTTTCTCGGGCCAATTGTAACAACAGCTGATGGGAACCAGCTGCTCCGGCAGAATGAGGAACCAGATCCTTGGCGTTTGATGAATTAATAAACCCGGGCACAATACAAATGTCAGCAGCAGCCAGCAACCCTCGGGGAGCAGGGGGAGCGAGAGGAAAAGAGCAGGGATCCGGCGGCAGCAGCTGCTTGGCCAACAGGTACGGGGGAAATATTCCTTCGTGGCAAAGGATTGGAAAGATCTTGCAAGATTCCTAAAAAAAAAATTAAAAAAGGAGCTCGTTGCAAGCGGATAATAACAGGAATGCAGGGCTTGGATGAATTTCTGGCTGCTCATTTGAGGAGAAGCCAGGGAAGCAGAGAGGGATTGCACAGCGATTGTCTGCGGAGGCAGGGACGGAGCAGGGCAGGCCTGGAGGACTCGGGGATGTGGCTGCGGGGACAGAAATCCTCTCAGTGTCACAGCAGCAATTCCAGAGGCCAGAGGAGCGGTCTGGGCACAAATGAACACCTGAAACAAGGGGCAGAGGGGATTTGTAACAGAGGCAGCGCTGGGCTGGGTTGTGTCAGGGATTCCCATTGGATCAAACAGAGGCTCCCATGGAGAGGAACAGGGGACAGCCTGAGGAACTGAATCCCAGAATCCCAGAATCCCAGAATCCCAGAATCCCAGAATCCCAGAATCCCAGAATGGTTTGGATTTCAAGGGATATTAAACCCACCCAGTGCCACCCGTGCCATGGCAGGGCCACCTCCCACTGTCCCAGGTGCTCCCAGCCCCAATGTCCAGCCTGGCCTTGGGCACTGCCAGGGATCCAGGGGCAGCCACAGCTGCTCTGGCAATTCCAGCCCAGCCCCTGCCCACCCTCCCAGGGAACAATTCCTGCCCAAGATCCCATCCAACCCTGGCATTTGTCACTCTGCAGCCATTCCCTGGCTCCTGGCCCTGCAGCCCTTGGCAATTGTCTCTCTCCGTGCTTCCTGGGGCTCCTGCAGGCCCTGCAAGGCCACCCTGAGCTCAGCCCAAAGCTTCTCCTCTCCAGGCTGAACAATCCCAGCTCTGCCAGCCTTTCCTCCCAGCAGAGCTGCTCCAGCCCTCTGCTCATCCTGGGGCTCCTCTGGGCTCTCTCAGCAGCTCCAGGTGCTCCCTGCGCTGGGATCCTGGGGCAGCTCTGCCGGTGGGGTCTCACCTGGGCACAGGGGCACAATCCCAATCCCAATCCCTTCCCTGCTGCCCTCGCTGGGGGGCTCTGGGAATGCTCAAGGCCAGGCTGGACATTGGGGCTGGGAGCACCTGGGACAGTGGGAGGTGTCCCTGCCATGGCACGGGTGGCACTGGAGGGGCTTTGAGGTCCCTCCAGCCCGAACCATTCCAGGATTCTGGGATTCTGAGCTGCTGCCATTCAGGAAATTGGTCTGGGAGTCGCTGTAATTCCTTGAAAAATCAGCTCAGCGTTCAGTGGTGGGGGAAAAGAGGAAAAAAACAGGGAAGGATAATTAGAAAGGAACTAAACCCCTCCAGAAATGGATTTTGCCTCTGTTGAAAGCCATTACCTGCAACCAGAAGAAAAGAGAAGGGAGGGAAATAAATCTGATGAGAAAGGGATTAATAGATGGGAAAAGAGATGAATGGGAATACAGATCCATAAAATCCCGAGGAAGGAGGAACGGGGAAGGATTACTCAGCAGTGCTGGTGATAAAAGGAGGACGGGGAAGCTCTGATCAAAGCATCAGGCAGAGGTTTGAGCACAGAGCAAAGGAAGAACTTTTTAATTCCAGGTGTAATTAAGTTGTGAAAGCCTCGATCCCGGCACGCTGAGGGGGGCAAAGGTCTCAATCCGTTGGGAGACAGTTTGGAAAAATCCAGGCAGGACGGGTCTGTCTGGAGGAAAAAAAATCCATTCTGCTGGAATTCAGCTCCATGTCAAGAGAGAGATCCCAAAGGGGGTTTTGTTCCTTCCCCAGCTCTCACAGACCCACTGGATCTTCTCCATAAATGAAAGATCGGAGTTCTTTAATGAAAATTCCTGACATTTCCAGGAGCTGCTGGAAGTTGTTGGAATCTCCCGGCTCCTGGTGGAATTCCTAAAGCTCCTTCCAACCCAAATCTTTGAGGAATTCCACAATTCCATGGTTTGACCCATAATATCAGAGATTTCCTTCAAACAGGAAGTTTTCCACGGAGCACAAATTACTTTTTTAGGGAAATGTGCTTTATATTTTTTTCACTGGATTTAACGGAGTCACATCCTTTAAAATTCCCCGGAAAATCCTTTCCTCACCACACGGGATTGACCCTTTGTGATTCACTTGCTGGGAATTGTTTGTGGCGTTGTCCAATTCCCAGCGTGGATTTATCCAGGATATCAAACACGAGTCGACCCTGGAGCCTCAGTTAACAACAAACATTTCACTGAAATATCCACAATTTTTTTTTTTTTCCACAGGAAAAATCCCAATAAATTCTCAGCTGGTCAAAATATGTAAAAAAACGCTGCATGGAGGCATTGTTTGAAACCCTAAATATTCCGTTTTCAGGGAGAAAGTCAATCGAGGATTTTCCAGGGGGAGCTCTGGTTGGCTGCTTTCCTCTGGAACAGTCAAATATTCCAGGCCTTGAGCCTTCCCTAAAGTTATTTAAACAGATTAAAGTGGGATAAGGGAAGCTATTAATTTTTCAATCACACGATCTTATATTTATTCTCGTAATCAAATCCCATTCCCACCCCCTCGGCTCCAGGAAATAAACGTGGATCCAGGCTCTGCCTGCAGTTCAAAAGAGAAATTAAATCACAACGAGTTGGCTTTATGTGGAATTGCTTCATCGGGAAGCAGAGTTCCTCTAATCCTATTTAAATACCGGCACGGGGAGCCGAGCGCTGACCTGGGGTTCAAGGAATATTCAGGGTGATTTAATGGAAACCCATTTCTGGAGCGCAGAAAGAATTTTAAATCACGGCGGGGTGAGCGGAGATGATCCCGAACGCAGCAGTGAACTTCCACGGCCTCTGCCACGCCGTGGAAATGGGATTATTTCAAATTATTATTGGGCCGGGTGTGGAAGTGCAAAATAAAACAGTGGGAAAGGAGCGGGAAAATGGTGAATTTTGGCTCCAGGGCAGCGGAGATTTCCACGAGGTCAATAAAAAGTGTGCTCGTGGCTCCCAGGATTTTCTCTGCCTTTGCTCATCCCAGCACAGCTGGAATTCTGTGCCTGGGAGAACAACAGCTGGGAAGGGAATGGAGAATTCCTGATTGAGCTGGGAAAGGGCAAAGTCTGGGGAAAAGGAGGCTCAGGGGGACCTTCCCAGGAACGGGGACAGGGGAGGCTCCGGTTGGAATTTCCAGCAGGAATTTCTGCCTGGAAAGGGCGCTCAGGCCTTGGCAGGGGCTGCCCAGGGAGCTCTGGAGTCCCCAGCCCTGCAGGTGTCACCTGGACGTGGCACTCAGAGCTCTGGGCTGGGGACAAGGTGGCCATCGGGCACAGCTGGGGCTCCATGGGCTGGGAGAGCTTTTCCAGCCTCAGGAAATTTGGGATTCTGAGTGAAGCAGCGCTTCTGGCACTGCCTGGGATCCCGGCAGATCCTCCCTGTCCCCTCAGTGAAGGAAAACCTAAGAAATTGCAGCATTAAAAAGAAAAAAACCAAATCAAGCAGGGAACAAGAGGAAAGCACAGGAAAGGTGGAATGGGGAGCACTCACTCCTCAACCAATATTTTTCTTTGGAAGTGCCACCTCCGTGAGCCCCTCAGGGATCTCAGCTCCGATATCCCGGAGCCTTTCTCTGAAACCTCCCAGGCTGGCTCAGCAGGGACGTTTCCCCTCGCCCGGCACTCCCAGCGTTCCCTCCGGAACATCCCCAGGCTGCACGACCACAGAGATCCTAGAGAAACAGTATTTAACTTCTCCCAGACAATTGCCCTGTTTTTTTAAGCCCGACCACGGGCCTGGCCCGGGGTACGGATTCCGTGCCCGGCAAGCTCCAATTTGCAGCAGATGCGAAGGGAAAATATTCCCCGCGCATCCCCCCCTCAAAGCGCCCGGATTGCTCCTCCTTTGTGTTCCCGTAACCTCAGCTGCCACCCCACATAGCTCCCCTCACCTCAACTATGTCCAGCGTGGAATTTTGGTCAGCTCATGGTCGGCTTTGTGTGCCCTCGGTGGGTGCCAGCCCCGGCCGGGGACGCTGCGGGGAAGGAATCCAAGATGGGGATCCAGGCCTTTCCCCACTCCCTGCAGGAATATTTCCATCCCGGCCCCTGTTTTCCCTGTTTTTCACACTCTCCTGACTTTCCAAAACACTCACCTTGGCACGTGGAGTTTTCCATGGGCGGTGAAATTCGCCTGGAGGTGAAATCCGCCTGGGTGAGCGAAAGTTGGAGCGAAGACGTCGCTTTTGCTTTATGGCAGAGTGGAAAAACCCCAATTCTTTTTTTCTTTTTTTTTTCTTTTTCACGGATTGAGGAGGAAACTGTGTAAGCATTTTCTAAGGAGGGCAAATCCGCTGAGGGCTGGGATTCGCCAGAGCTGCTGGACTCATCCCCGTGTCTGCAGGGGACAATTTGTGTCCAACAGCCCTGCCAAGAGGTCACCCCAACTCATTCCGGGCCCTTTTTCCCTGTGTAAGCACAAAGCCAGGAGCTGGGTTATCCCCGAGGGTTTGGAAATGCTAAAGTTACATTTCTAATCATTTATTATTTATTGGGATGTGTTCCGTGAGTTTGTGTGTCAGGGTTGTTTGTCCAGGTAAAGCAGGAGAACCGAGTGGGATTAAAAGATCTGGAATCTTCCTTGTGCCGTTGTTTTTCTTTTTCCTGCTTGAAACATCCCGGTGATTTCCAGAGGGCCTGGAGCTGGAATGGCAGCTGAGGAATCCTCCACGGAGCCTGGCTCAGAGGGATAATTCCTCCTGTGGAATCATGGAATCCCACACTGGTTTGGGGTTGGAAGGGACCTTAAATCCCATCCCATTCCACGGGCAGGGACGTTCCTCTATCCCAGACTGCTCCAAGCCCCATCCAAGCTGCCCTGGGACACTTCCATGCTTGTACAGCTGAGAAAACACTTTCAGCTCACCTTCATTAATGAACAGTAATTAGTAACTCATCAGGAATTCCTGTAGCTCCACAGGACGTTGTCACTGCAGGGGTGACGCCGGACAGGGAGGAGTCCCACAGCCGCTGTCCCCATATTCCTGCAGCAATTCCAGAGCAGGAGCAGTGGATGGACAAATCCAGGGATCTCTGTTTGTCTGGCAGCACCTGGAGCTGCTCTGGGGAAGGAGCAGAGCCCCCCATCCCTCTCCCAGGAGGAAATTCCATGGAACTGCCATTCCGTGGTGGTTCTCCCACAAATCCCAGCAGCGTTTCAGCCCAGCTCAGGCCTTGCCCTCAGCCTGGGCTTCCCTGGAGCACGACAGCTCCTGAGGGCACCTCCAGCCGGGCTTTCCGTGATCCCACACCACATTCCAGGGCAGCTGCGGGGTGGCTTTGCCATGTGTCCCCTGCGGCAGTGCCACCAGGGAGCTGGCAGGGCCGTGCACAGCAGGGATCATTCCCTGTTCCCACTGCATGGATCATTCCCTGTTCCCTCTGCGTGGATTATTCCTGTTCCCAATGCCTGGATCACTCCCTGTTCCCTCTGCGTGGATTACTCCCTGTTTCCACTGTGTGGATTATATTCTGATCCCACTTCATGGATTATTCCGTTCCCACTGCCTGGATCATTCCCTGTTCCCACTGCCTGGATTATTCCCTGTTCCCACTGCCCAGGGAGCTCCTGCCAAACATGTCCTGAGTGCCTGGGAGAGATCCCAGAATCAGGGAATATCCTGAGGGAAAGGGACCCACAGGATCAGTGATCCAGCTCCTGGCCCTGCCCAGACCCCAAGAACCCCACCCTGGGCACCCCTGGCAGCGCTGCCCAAACGCTCCTGGAGCTCTGGCAGCCTCGGGGCCGGGACCATTCCCTGGGGAGCCTGGGCAGTGCCCAGCACCCTCTGCGGGAAGAACCTTTCCCTAAAATCCAACCTCAATCCCTCCTGGCCCCGCTCCAGCCGCTCCCTGGCTCCTGTCAGGTCACAGGGAGCAGAGAAGGGATCTGTCCCTCCTTGTCCCCTCACATGGAAGCTGTATCTGCATTGTCTCCCCTCAGTCTCCTCCAGCTGAGCCCCCCAAGTGGGGCATTTCCTCCCCACCCTGCCCCGGGGGGAGCAGCAGGGACGGGAGAGGCTGGGAATGTCCATGGGGTGACACTCGGGGACAGAGGTGAGGAGTGGCTGTCCCGCGGGTCAGCGAGTGCAGGGCCGGGCCCGCGTGGTCAGAACCCTCGGTGGCTGACAAGTGTCATCCTGTGGTCAAGGCCCGGCAATCAGCGCTGGCCTCACACCGAGGAGCTGCTGGCAGGGAACCGTTCCTGAAAGTCAGCTCCCGTCCCACTGCACAGCTGGAACCACATCTGGACCGCAACGGGCGGTCCCGGGGGTCACTCACATTCCCAGTGCCCAGGGAGAAGGGTCACGGCGCTGGGAGGCAGCCGGGGGGGTCACCACGTGCTGCCCTGACCTTCCCCAGTTCCGATCCGTGTGCCAGCTGCTCATGGCAGTGCCTCCAGGGTAACGGGGATTTGCTCTTCTGCTTCCCAAACTCTGGGGTAACACAGGCTGGAAAAAGGGGGATCATGGCACCTCTCCCCAAAGATGACAAAAATCAAGAGGATCAAAAAAAAAAGTGGAGTTAAAACATCCCCAGGGCCCTGAGTTCCCTGCTGGCCCCAGGACAAGGAGCTCCCTGAGCCTGAGGGTCCCATTGCAGCTCCTCCTGAGGGACGGCTCCGAGCTCTGCTCCCTGTGACCTGACAGGACCCAGGGAGCAGCTGGAGCGGGGCCAGGAGGGATTGAGGTTGGATTTTAGGGAAAGGTTCTTCCTCAGAGGGTGCTGGGCACTGCCCAGGCTCCCCAGGGAATGGTCCCGGCCCCGAGGCTGCCAGAGCTCCAGGAGCGTTTGGGCAGCGCTGCCAGGGGTGCCCAGGGTGGGGTTGTTGGGGTGCCCTGATCAAAGCAGGAACAGGCAAATCTGCGGGGCAGTGGGGTGACCTGAAAGAAAAAAAATCCCATTGGATTTGGTGGCTGGAGCCCATTCCTGGCCTTCTAGCAGGATGGGTCTCAGAGCTGCTGCTCAGTGCCCGGCAGTGACATCTGGGTGACATCTGTGCCCCAACTCTGCTGGCACCCCCTGACCTCAGCAGCGCTGCCTCCACCTCATTTACTCCATGGCCTCCCCAACGCTGCTCACAGAATCCCAGGATCCCTGAGGCTGGAAAAGCCCTCCCAGCCCACGGAGTGCCAGCTGTGCCCGATGGCCACCTTGTCCCCAGCCCAGAGCTCTGAGTGCCACGTCCAGGTGACACCTGCAGGGCTGGGGACTCCAAAGCTCCCTGGGCAGCCCCTGCCAAGGCCTGAGCGCCCTTTCCAGGCAGAAATTCCTGCTGCTGTCCAAGCTGAGCCTCCCCTG